>JYCQ01000066.1:0-136867 GCA_000931505.1 Hypoxylon sp. E7406B
TAATTTTTATTAAATTAAAATTTTAAAATTAATAAAAAAAAATTTAATAAAAATTTTAAATAATATATAATAACTTTTATAAAACTTAAATATTTAAATATAAAAAAACATTTATTTAAATATTATATTAACTTAAATTTTATTTAATTATAACTTTTATTATAACTTTTATTATAACTTTTTATAATTATATATTTATTATAATTTTTATTATATTTTTTTATTACGTTAATTAAATTTAATATTTCTTATTTTTATATAATATTAAATTAAAATTTTAAAATTAATAAAAGAAATCTCTTTAATAAGAGATTTTTAATAAAAATCCTTAATAATGCATAATAGCCTTCGTAAAACTTAAGTAAACCACCCCTTTTACCCGCGGTTCACCCGCGGCGGCGAAGTAAGGGTTAAATCATACAGTAGCCTATAGAAATTCCACGGAGCGGCCAAGCTACACCTCCGGAGTGTAGCCCCTGGCCCGCGCCCCCGGGGACGCCTGTGTGGGCTAGCGGGGCTAGCACGACGGCCAAAAAAACCCTGCCCGGGAAGGGGTTTTTGGTAGGTGGGTGGGTCCCGGGGTTCGACGCCMCCCCGGGGCACAACCCAGCCGAGCTTTTTTGCCAATTTTTTTTTCAAGGTTCGCTGTTCAAGTCTCTGGTATTCCTGTTCACGTTATTCATATTCTCATTCTTTCTTTAAACTTGCTTTTTGATCTTGCTATTTGACGTTAGGTGCCTTATTATTTATCGGTGGCTCCCATCTTCTATGGCTGTAGTAGCTAGCCCCTTTTATCAAATACTGACAAGTACATAAGTCAAGTATTGTTAACGAGAATAAATCCCAAAAACCCCCTATTCAGGAGCTGGTTTATACCAAATATAACAGGGAAACGATGATGGGCCGTCAAGTAAGAGATCTACCTTTCATGCAAAATATATTCAATGTAACAGCCACCTATATACAGACAATTTCTATTCCACAACTCCTTTACCCAATCCATCCACCCTACTATATACAGCACATCTCTTCCGATCACGCATTCACGTCCTTGCAGTTGCTGCAACCATTGGTAGTAACATGGCACCCATTATCCAAGTAGGCCGTACCACACTTCTTCACATTGTCGTTGGCGAACATATTGTCAAACGCCTGGATGATGGCCCAGCCCGCCATGCCCTTCTTGTACGCGTCGTCGTTATCGCACTCGAAGATGGCCGTGCACCCGTCGTTGCCGGGAAGGAACACGTTGATCAGGTCGTCGTAGTTCGTGTACGTGTAGCTCGTCCGCGCGTTGTACACCCGGTTCATGTCGTACCGCTTGTACGCCGCCTTGCAGGCGTCCCCCGATATGCTGCTGCAGAGCGACGACCCGTGGTTGTTCGACGACGTCTGCTTCGGCGCCGGGGGCCCGATCGGCGTGCATAGCGGCTGCGTGCCGCCTCCACACAGCGTGCAGGCCGCGCCGGATGCCGTTGCGGTTCTGCAGGAGATGGGCGGCCGGCTTATCGATGTTGTGGTCGTCGTGGTTGACGATGTAGATGGGCTTGCTGAGGGCGTCTGGGTTATGCGTGTGGAGCTGCCGCTTATTGCGATAGAGGATGTGGACCGGAATGTTGGTGTTCGGGTTATGCTGGTGAAACTGCCGCTTATTGCGAAACTGGACGAAGCCCTAGTTGAACTGTGATGGCCTGAGCTGCTCGTTACCGAGCTCTTGACACTTTTAGTAGAGCTCGTTACACTCGAGGTCCTGGACTTAGAACTGAGTGAACTCGAGGTAGAGCCGTGCGTAGAAGTAGAGCTGTGTGTCGAAGTAGAGCTATGCGAGCTAGAGGTAGAACTATGCGAGCTGGAAGTAGAGCTGTGAGAGCTAGACGTGGAGCTGTGTGAGCTTGAGGTAGAACTACGTGAACTGGAAGAACTATGAGAGCTGCCAGTGGAACTATGCGAGCTCGAAGTCGAACTGCGTGTGCTAGAGGCTGAACTAGTACTCGTAGCGCTAGATCCAGGGTAACCTTTAGCTATGGGACCATAGGGGCCAAGCTCAAAGGGGAATCCAGGGGTCATCGTGGCCAGAAGACAGGCGGATGAGCTCGTTGTTGAGGACTCAGTAGAGGAAGCAGACGATGAAGACTTTGTCGATGAAGATGAAGTTTTGCCAGTGCTAGTCGATGATGACGGCTTTTTCGTGGAGCTTCCATCGTCCTTGCTCGTTGGGTCTCCGTCACCATCACCGTCGCCGCCGCCACCGCCACCAACGTGCGGTGGTGGGACTGGAGGCGGAGTCGGAATTACACCGGCTATAGGGTGAACGTTGACTAGAATGTAAGGTTAGAAGAGTTCAGGAGAAAGAAATGATTGCCATTTAAACATACTCCATGCCCAGCCTCCGGGGAAGATAATGAAGGGGAATATGATTCCGTCTCGTGATGAGGTTGAGGTAATTGTACTGGACAAGCTCTTATACTCGGGAATCCTCGTTGGATCAAACTATAATAAATCAGTACTATTATGCAAGAAGGTGAACAGAGGCTTGAAAGACGTACTGTAGCCGTGACTGTAGACCCACTGATAACATTGGTCACCACAGATTCACCAGCGGCAGTCGTGTGGCTGGTAGTAGACGTCGGTCCCTTTGTCAATGGCGCGCCTCCAGCACTGGAGGTTGCCCCTTGGGTTGGCTTCGAGGAAGTCTTTTTCGTATTAGGAGACGATCCCTCAGACGACGATGTGCTTTGAGAACTGGATGCTGTCTCTTTGGTTGATGACGATGACTTCGATGAGGATGTTGCTGAGCTGGAGGAGGATGACGTCGACTGAGATGATGATGGTGCACTTTTAGAGCTGGAAGTTGATCCTGATGAGGTTGATGATGAAGCTGTCCCTGAGGTAGAAGACGATGACTTCGAAGAGGATGTTACCGTGCTGGAGGAAGACGACGTTGAATGTGACGACGACGATTTTGAGGAAGATGTACTACTATGGGAAGATAATGTAGAACTTTGAGATTTAGTCCCACTGGAAGACGTTTTTACGGAGGTGGAAGATGTTTTGGTGAGAGATGATGCTGTCCCAGTGGAGGATGGGCCTCCTACGTCTTGGGGTAACAATGGGTTGTTCGGGTATCGTTGGTTAGAAATGGAATAGCTCTCATTCCAGGTGGACCAGCTTCCACCATAATACTTCCCCGTCACGATGCACTGGTTGAGGATGTCTATTATGGCATTTTTGCAGTTCTTTGGGGGTATGCTGGGATTGGTTCTCGAGAAGTTGATTACCATGCCCCCGTGCGTTGAACTCGCCTTGGTGCCGTTCGAAGGGAATCCATTATCTAAAGTATGTTAGACAGAATAATGATAGTTGAGGAGCGTGTATGCATACTGCAGATGTCTAACACATGAGGATCATTTAAAATGGCAGCATTGATATCAGCTCCAGATGGGCTGCTGTCGGATCTTGCTTGGGTTGCATTGCAATCCGCAGCAATGGCGCTGGAAACATAGAGTAAAGATAGTGGAATAGCGACCTTGAAAAACATTTCTACTGGATGAAGGAACCCACGAGGAGCCCTTGAGAAGTGTTTTAATACAAGACAGGAAAGATGAGAAGGGAAATAGGTCGAACCGTGTAGTATACCGGATCACATCGAGATGGTCTATAAACCTCAGTCTTGTTTCCATGGCTTTATGTAAATCTGCTTTCAGCTCCTCGCTAACAGTTTTGGACATATGAAGTTCTAAATTTGGATATCTAACGAGATTGCTGTGTCTGATGTACATAGGTAGGCAAGTTCTGCACGTGTCAGCGTAGTATCTTACGACTCTCGATGAATCATAGCTGCAGTCTCGATCACCCTCGATCACCCTACTAACCACAGATTGATTACCAAAAGTAAGCTTAAAAAGCTAAGCTTTCCACTTTGAGAACCACCCGGTCCAACCAACCCCCTGGCCCTTCGAATGCGCCTCGTCCAGCATCCGGGCGATCCCGCTGTCGACTTTCTGCGGGTCCCGAGATATCTCCATGGTCGCCTTATGGAAAAGCTTACTTTCAGCTGGAGACGCCCCACTATCGAGCAGGAGGCGCACGAGGGTGGCGTCAGCCCGCATCACCGCGAGCCCGAGGGCGTCGCCCATGTGGCCGAAGGACCGC
Source organism: Hypoxylon sp. E7406B (assembly GCA_000931505.1). NCBI lineage: Eukaryota > Fungi > Ascomycota > Sordariomycetes > Xylariales > Hypoxylaceae > Hypoxylon > Hypoxylon sp. E7406B. The sequence goes on from JYCQ01000066.1 coordinate 4,153, forward strand.
TGCGCCGCGGACGGGTCGTGGCGAATGAACAGGGAGTAGATGTGGGACCCGGCGTCAATTGCGTGCAGCAGCACCGGATCGGGGAAGTGGGACGTGAAAGCTTCTGGCGAGGACTCAATGAGGAATTCGAGCATCGCCGAGTCCTTTTTCTTTATGGCATTGATAAAGGCGTCTTGAAGAAATTCTGTGTTTTCCAGTGGAACGTGCGTCTGGAGCTTTTTCGCGAGTTCCAGGTCGCCGTTTGAGCAGGCCTGGAGGAATTGTTCGCGATGGTCTGTCATAATGGCCCCGCTCGTATTGAGAGATACGGGTCTTTTTTTTTTTCTTTAAAAAACTTTTGGTGCTAATGATGCCGTGACAGAGATGTAAGCATGCAGCATTCTTCAGTGCCCCTTAAATATAGCTAACTTTGTCTCACTAGCGGCGTCTTACTGTGAAAGTCGAATCATTGGCCAGCTGGAACTCAGCTGAGGTAAGGGGTTTATTACGGCGTGAACTTTACGCGACCGACGTAGTATCGTGTTATATCTAAATTTGGGTTGCACGAATTTAATCATCATTATTAGCTGAAAATAGTTGTATGAGGTATCGATGCATGTGATGATAGCGATGAACTTATTTTATATATATACTATATTACAGTAGGTTAGGTAGGTACTCATTCCCCATCTACGCCGATTTCCAAGCATTCATCTCTCACGTTTTCCGGCCTCTAGGCGTTCGTTCATCGTCTTTTCCTATTTCTAGGTGTCAAATTACCCCTTAAGTTTTATTTTCCTTATTCCCGTTAAAATCAAGCGAGATGCATCGCATAGGTGCTCCAAGCTTGATGCGGATCTTTTCCGCCCTATCTATTGCATTTATTATATACCCCTTTTCGGTCTTCGTCGCTGCGTCACCCATCCTCGGTCGCACAAATGACCAAACCAACTCTATTGAAGCGCGCGCTACCGTTGCCGATATTCCCTCGGTAGCCGAAATCAGAGCCCAGCTCCAAAGCCACGGCCGCGTTGGACACGATGTCTCCCTCTTCTACMCCAGCCTCGAAGGCAAGCGAGCCGTCCCAACCATTACCTCTTGGTACCAGTGCAACCTGCAGCCCATCTTCAAAACGCCCGGGGTAGCTTGGGACGGAATTATAGATGGAAACTATCTCGACACGGTTGGTATGCGGCTGATGAGCGTCACGCTGATTGACAAGTTCTTGAAACGTGTCAGTCAAGCGTTCGCAGCCGAGTCGGCAGGCCAAGTCGTTGTTTTCTACCCGGACGGTAAAGGGGACCCCACCGCAGCCTGCGAAACGATGGGGCAGGGTCTGAACCCGCCCGGCGGTTACTCTGCTTGGTGCGGACAAGAATATCCGACCTTGACGAGGAACCCCAATGTAAAAGTTATATACCAGGTGGACCCAGACTCAGACAGGAAACATGGAAATGTCATCTGGCAACCATCGAATGGTCCGCAACTTGAAGTTAGACAGCAACAAGTCAATTAAGAAGAACTAGGTGTGGGGCGTTGGCGATTCAAGCGAGAACTAGATGAACAACTTTTGGGTTCAATGTATATGGAGAAGAGGATGTGAGAATATAGGTTCGGGATATTGTATATAGTCGATGATGCCTTGAATTGAGAGGTTGAAAGCGAGAAACCATACACGGACTGTGCTGAAATGAGTAATCAGCGAACTATTTCCTGGTATAGTACAAGAGTGACTTGATAGCAACATGAGGTATGTAAGCAAGACTATCCCCTTTACTCTTACACTTAGGTAGTTACACGAGCTGCAAGCAGGATAGGCAAATAACGCTGGCCCATATCATCCAAGCACGGCCCAACTGGAATAGTACTGAAGTGATAGTGATATCGCGTCTGATTCCAGTTCGAGCTTTGTATAAGGGCCTAATATTAACACCACTGAGGGCCCTAGCACATAATCCCGAAGGCAAACCGGTATCACGCCGAATGCATAGCCACACATGATTATGATTCATTTCTTCTCATTCCTTACGTACGTTATTTTGACTATCACATGTACACCCCACACCATAAGACGCAACCCAACGCTGCCTTTACGCCACATTAATGCATACGGGTACCTGCAAGTCCTAGATTAGCTCATCGCACAACGAAGATTGTTGAAAAATGAATCTCTAGTGGGGTAGGTATGCTGCATCAGAGAAAATCTTTATGCATCACTGAAGATCTCGGTCCCGTCTTGAAACATATTTAGGATTTAGGTATCATCATAACAGCTGAAAGCGAAAAAGATTAGAAAGGTGATAACATACCGAGAATGACAAGTGCAATCTAAGAGGCGAGTGCACTGCCTAAAGMCYCCCAGCCACTACTGCTCCAGGGAGCAACGAAGATTGCGGTTTGGGCATCGGTAACCTTTCCGGTCCCTGCATATGCGTCGGCAAGGTCGACGGCACCGAGTTCGCCTCTCGGCGGGATAGACTTCAGAGCAACATTCAAGGCCATATCTGCTGGGTATTCCTCTCCGGTAAGTTCGGCTATTCTTGACCATCCGTGAGGCAGATGCGGGTATAACATAACGTCGTTTTGGAGTTGAGTAAGGACGTCATCCTCTGTGCTGTTCTCTGATAGAGCGGCAACGGCGCGGAATACTTCTCCAATTTGAGAGTGTTCGGCATCGGTGACCTTATCACTAGTGCGAAGTGTTTGAAGCTCCGAGGTGACGGCATCCAGAGACTCCTCATCTTCATCAAGCAATGCTATGACGCCCAAGAGAAGCACGGACTGCACATGACTTGGATCCTTCTCAATCACATCAAATAGGACTGTGCGCGCTCTTTCTCGAGCTTCATCAGTGCCGGTGGCCCATAACATCTGAGCAAGGACGCAGACTGCATCGGGATTGCCATTGGATTCATCAAGAGCCGTCTCGAAGTAGGTCACGGCAGTTTCGACGTTTTTGGAGAAATACTCTGCCAGGCCTACAGTCATATGTGCGGAAAGTCGAGCTTTATTACGTTGTTCAGCCGTAAGTTCGTTTGCAGACTCATCGCTGCTCAACTGTAGAGCCATTTCTCCGCACTCAGAGGCCTTAGCATATTCGCCGGCTGAAAGATACGATCGAGCAAGATCCGTTTTGGCTAGGGCAAACCGCGCCAATGACTCCGTAGATTCGGTAGCTTCATAGTTCGCCTCTAGTTGCTCGCAAGCGTTTTCGAGCGTATCTATTGCCCTAAGGCTATCACTGGTTCGCTCTTGATATAGCGTCGAAAGGTGCTGATAGGCAAGATCTTGTGGATTAAGAGATCTTAATTGGGTAAGGGCGAATAGTGGTTGGATGAGAGACGTAACACTCAAATTCGGAGGATTCGTCAGAATATGGTCGAATAGAGACACCGGGTATTGACGTCTGGTTAGAAGCGAGGATGCTTCTGAGATATCCATCGCGTGGGTGAATAAACCGCGGGCTTCTTTTGGATCACCATATAAAAGAGCGACAAGACCCTGGCCTAGCCAAGCGTGCGCGTAATCCGGATCGTTGGACTGCGCACGTGTAAAAGCTTCATTTGCGAGTTGAATATCATTCTGAAGAAGTGCTAGCGCGCCAAGATTCGACCATGCGTGCGCGCTTCTTTCGTTGAGGAACAAACTTCGAACAAATGCATGCTGTGCCACTGATGGGTTGATCTCGCTAGTGACGACACCCAGTGAATTCCAGAATTCTGGGTTACCAGCTTCAAGCTCGATCGCGCGCTTGAAACATCGCACGGCGGCCCTCTGATATCTGCTGGACTGAAGACGGAGCTGGGAAGGGAGACAAAGGTGAGCTTGGTTTTCGGCCCAACCTAAGTTATAGTAGGCAACAGCTTGAGCGTGAATGTCGTTGGCTGACTCATGGATTGCTCTCTTGTGAGCTAGGATAGTCGCATGCAAGCTTCGCGTGAGCTCAACCCCTAGCTTTTCGTCATCGGGGAAAATGCCTTCGGCGAAGATCACATCCTTGCCGACGCCATCTACATCCTCCAATGCTGCGTAAGGGGACTTGTTCTCTACATTTAGATTGAGCAGCTTCCGAAGGTTGTCTGTGGGGAAATCATGTACGTGGCTCTGGACGGAAGAAAAAATAGAGCATGAATCCCCGACTGCCTTCCAGAAATTGAACGTGTGGGTTATGTGCGTGGGCGCAGTGAGGGCAAAAGACAAAGCTTTAGTAGCCAACTCAACTGATTTTCCAAATAGGCCCTTTTCGACACAGTCCATGGCATTTTCAACCATGGTCTGCATTAAGGCTATGACAACACCCTCCTCTTCCGGCCGGGTTGATATGACCTCATGGTAAAGAGTAATGGCTTCATCGAACTCGCCAAGCTCGCGCTTAACGTTGGCGAGCATGTACTTGGTGAACCAAGTGTCGCCTAGCTTGTCGATATCTAGGCGCTCTTCTAGCCTCTGAGCATTCTGAATTGCCTTTGTTGCGGCGATGTATCGCCCAGAATTGTGGTAACTTTCTCCGAGGCCAACCCACGAATGGTAATCTTCAGGAGCAATCCGGAGTGCCTGCTGGAATGACACGATAGCCTTGGCATAATCCTGCTTATTCAGCTCAGCAACACCTAGGGCGGAGAGAGGCCAGCTAATCCCCTTCTTCTTGGATCCGGGGGGTGGCCTGACTTTGCCTGAGTCCACTACTCGTTGCGCTACAAGTTCGACTCGGTCCCAGTCCCCATCATCGGCAAAAGATCGGGCAAGCCTTTCAGCAGACTCGACCTCAGCCGACGAGAGCTCGACGGCCTTGAGAAAGCACTTGCGGGCTCTGTTCTTGTCCTTGGCATAATCTGCATAGTAGATGCCAAGGCTACTATATGCTGGCGCATAATTGAAATTGCTCTTCAATGCATCTAGGAAGTATGCATATGCACCAGTTCGGCTCCTCCGTGCTGATTTTGAGGAATCGAGATTCCAAATGCAGCAGCCTAGTCGGTACTGTGTCTGGGCTAACAAATCCTTGGACACCGAAGCACGTATCATTAACGGCAGGAGTGATTCGAGCTCCGCCTTGCCCCGGGKATAATCGCCCTTTAATGCATACAACCAACCGACCTCGGCACGTACACGGAGGTTGTCACTGTCGCCTTTGAGTGCCCTTCCTAGGAAATCGATAGCCTGATCGAATTCTTCCTCCTCTTCGTAAATTAGGCCAACCCCAATCATGGCAGCCGTCGAGGTAGGATCTACTTCCAGCACCTTATCAAAAAGGAACTTGGCCTCGCCATGGTTTCTTGGAGATTGATAAAACACCAGCGCGGTGCCTAGGTAAAGCATGAAAGCCTGATTGGCATTGGTAAAAACTTTTCCTGTCTTGTCTGTTTCTGCGACCATGATTTTCATTGCCTTCCTCATGAGTTCGACGTTGCTCTCGTGCTCTTCTAAATGCTGGTAGTATTCTCCCATCAATCTGTGGGCGAGCAGAGAATTGGTAGTTGAAATTCCCTCTGTCATCATCAAGAGTCTGTCTTCGTCGGTGTACGGTATGACCGATGTAGGTGCGCCGCCGTCCTCATCGTCTGTGCTCTCGTCATCAGTCTCAGCTGTACGGGCGGGTGCCGGAGTCTCTGTGACTTTCTTCGGGAATGGAGACAGGTCACTCGTCATGAACCCGGTCAAGACTCGATAAAGATCGCTATCTGGAAAGAAAGAGCAATACTCATTGAGTACGTTGACGTCCCAATCCTTGATCTCTTTGTGATCACGCCACTCAATTGAGATATCCCAGGCAAGTTTGAAAGGATGCTTGATGATAACCATATCATCCGCCAGCTTCTGTACCACTTGGAGCTCGGCAGCCTTTTCTGGAGCTGGAGTGACCAAAAGACGGTCATATCGGAACTGAAGCAATTTCTCCTCGTATTGGCGTCTGACGTCATCGTCCTGAGCCCAGAGTGTAAGTTGCTCGTAGATATGACCCAGCTCACTTTGGCATAAAACCTCCCGATTGACTTCGAGAGTCACCTCGCCGATCTTAGCGCCCAATCTTGTGCGTCGCTCGCCGATAAGCGTGTTGATGCGCTTCTTCTCGTCGACTTCCAGGATCTGGGCTATTGTCTCGTAAGTTTTGGCGGGATGGGGAGCTCGGCCCTCGAGGGCGGGATAGATGGGACTGTCAGGGAGTATGAGATGAAGGGCCTGTACGTATTGAGCTCGATCACCGCAGGTACGAGCAAAGTCAATGAACTTGTCGATGACATCCTGGCACTTGTACATCTCATTAGCATCCCTATAGATCTCAGCAAGCTTGAGGGCAGCCCGCTGATATTTCGGGAGGGCCTTCGGGCCTTGCTTCTCGTAGAGCTTGATAAGGCCCTGCCATGCTTGAGCATCAGGCCGGATGCGAACTGCAGTCTGATAGGCCTCCTCGGCTAGCTCCGGTTGGTTCTTCTTGTCCAAGGCGAAGGCCTTGAACACGTAACTAGAATGGATGTTAGAACCTTAGGAGATAAGGGATGCTAATGGGCAGGAAAAACGCACGCCTGGTAACTCTTCGGATCTCTGCTGATGACATTTTCAGCCTGCGCTAAGGCATCATCCCATTTCTGCTGGCGAATAGCATCGTTGATAGCCTTCAATGAGGCCTTGATGCTCGCCATCTCAAGGGAGGTGCATCAGGGATGCTGGGGTTCATGTCTTGGTGAGACCGGCAAGATGGGGTTCGCATCAGAGCCTTTCGCATTTCATCATTGATTTTTGTTTTGAGGGTCTTTGATTCGAGGGCTGACTTTCGTTTCTGGTGTAGTACCTGAAAAGTGGACCGCGGCGGAATATCGGGTAATTTGATGGTGCTGTCCCAGCTGCAGACCGCCGGCAAATAATCGGCTAGTGGGCAAGATCTGGGATGGATGGGCTGTTGATAGGCCGATAGCTGTCGGAAGAATGTCGGCTCTTCAATTCTCTAGCGCCCATCACACGCGCTAAGGCCAGTGAGATGCCACTTGCCCAAGACCCTTTCCCAGACAGCCCAAACCAGGGCCGCCAGGTCATTTCCTGTCTTCTAACTTGCATTAGATCAGCACCTGCGTATTCGTGTCTGGTACGACTCGATCAAATGTTTAAACAGACTGGAATCAAATGTCTGGCTGCGCAATTATAAAACCCCTTCATCCCCTAACAGCTTTTCCCATCTCAAGATACCATTCTTTGTTTCCTCCATAAGTCGTATACATCTTCGAGACATCTATTAATTAATACCCAGGCACATGAATGTGCTGTTTCATGTGCCCATGCGTGCGCACTAAGAGTAACCTTTGTACTGTACCCCAACAGCCCCCGATTGGTTGGACCCTTGCTCGGACGTCATCAGTCGCCGTTTTCTGGGTTCGGCCCCGTAGTTACATCCGTGTACCCCGTCAGAAAATAGCTGCAGGCCAACAGTCAACTATCGATATCATCATTTCTTTGGGAGCCGTCTTGGATATCTTTGTTGAGAGTTGTCTCTGGCCCTTCACCGACAACCCATTCGACTCTCAATTCCTGGAGGCCCTTCATGGCTTCTTCACTCCGACTTATCATCGAGGATGGTCATTTCCAGGACGCACACGGGAGGCATGTCTTGTTAAGGGGTATCAATGTCGCAGGCGACTCCAAGCTCCCTAGCCAACCTGACGTGCCATCACATGTCTCCCAGGACTTTTTCGATGGCGACAACGTCAAATTCCATAGCCGACCTTTTCGAAAAGAAGACGCGCATATACACTTCTCCCGCTTAAAACGATTTGGGTATAATACCATCCGCTATGTCTTCACGTGGGAAGCTATCGAGGCTGCCGGTCCCGGGAGGTACGATGAGGTCTGGATCCAACACACGATCGATGTCTTGAGAGTCGCTAAAGACTATGGTTTTTATATATTCATGGATCCCCATCAGGACGTCGTATGTGCTTCCGATTGATGACCATACACCTACAGCCTACGTGCGCATGCTGACTGTTCTAATTTAACTAGTGGTCACGGTATTGTGGCGGATCTGGTGCTCCCATGTGGACGGTCTATGCCTGCGGGTTGAATCCCCAGAGCTTCGCTGCTACCGAAGCTGCCATCGTCCATAACACGTATCCCGAACCCGAAAACTTCCCGAAAATGATCTGGTCTACCAATTATTACCGACTGGCGGCAGCGACGATATTTACCCTTTTCTTCGCCGGACGAGATTTCGCACCGAAGTGTATAATAGACGGCATAAATATCCAAGATTATCTACAAGGACACTTCGTTCGTGCCTGTGAACATCTTGCTAAGCGTATCCACGAAGCTGGTGATATTGAGAACGATGTTATCTTTGGCTGGGAGAGTTTGAATGAACCGAGTAGAGGCATGATTGGACATGTTGACTTAAGCGTCATCCCAAGCGAGCAACAACTCAAGAAGGGTACATGCCCGACGCTATGGCAGGCAATCCTAACGGGATCTGGGCGGGCCTGCGAGGTTGACTCGTGGGATATGGGGGGCTTGGGCCCCTACAAAGTTGGGCGTATCCTGATCGATCCTCACGGTGAAATGGCATGGTTACCAGAAGACTACGACGATTCCCGTTACGGGTGGAAGCGAGACCCAGACTGGAAGTTAGGCGAGTGTATCTGGGCCCAACATGGCGTGTGGGACCCTTCTACAGATGTACTACTGCAGAAGAATTACTTCGAGAAGCATCCTACGAGCGGCGACAAACTAGACTACCATACCTTTACGAATACGTACTTTATGGCGTTTTATCGGAAATACCGAGACGCTATCAGGGGTATTCACAAGGACGCGATTATGTTATGTCAACCTCCTACCCTTGAATTACCTCCAAGTATCAAAGGTACAGAAGATGACGATCCGAGGATGGTATATGCACCACATTATTATGACGGCATTACGCTCATGACGAAGAAGTGGAACCGGACATGGAACGTGGATGTCTTCGGGGTTCTCCGTGGTCGCTACTGGCATCCAGCTTTTGCCATCAAAATCGGCGAGACAGCCATCAGAAACAGCTTCAAGGAGCAGCTAGCAGCGATGAGGAAAGAAGGTCAAGACTATATGGGGAATCATCCGTGTATTCTGACCGAATTTGGTATCCCGTATGATATGGATGACAAATATGCCTACAAGACAGGTGATTATTCGAGCCAATCAGCGGCAATGGATGCGAACCACTTCGCTGTGGAGGGKGCGCTAATGGAAGGATACACGCTGTGGTTATACTCAGCAACGGTAAGACTCATGGCATACAAATATTGATCTTGTCTCACCGCTGACGATATAATCAGAACGACCACCAGCGGGGCGACCAATGGAATGGCGAAGATTTGTCTATCTTTTCCGCCGACGACCAGACTTTGCCTGTTTCTGCTGTTCCTCGGACACCCGACCTCAACCAGTCAACGTCTAGCCTCTTGAAAACAGCCACCACCGGTACCAGAAAAGAGGTAGAAGATGAGACTTCGGTCACGCCCGGCAATTTGAAGCGTACTCTAACGAACCCTTCAATCGCATCGGAACAAACCAGCCAAAATCCCGAGTTGACCAATTCGCCGGGCTACCGTGCTGCGGAAGCTTATGTCCGCCCTGCGCCGATAGCCACAAATGGTGCAATAATCGATTACGTGTTTGATCTCAAGAATTGTGAGTTTACATTGGAGATCGAAGGAACCACTCCCCCATCCGAGGAGCTTCCCACAACGGTGTTTCTACCGGAATATCATTTCCCCAAGGACCAGTGCACAGTGACCGTCAGCTCAGGCAAATGGGAAATTAGCACAGATGACGAGGAACGGACCTGGATTCAGAAGCTCCGGTGGTGGCATGGCCCTGGTAAGCAGAGCCTTAAAGTCGGTGGCTTGGTACGGCCACACAACAGCTTGGCCGGCACGGCTGAAGAGGCTGGATATCTGGAGCAGTGCCAGCAATCGTATGCATTCAACTTCAAGGACTGCACCGTTATGTAGTATCGAAGTTGCAGTTCTGGGAGTACATGTATGCAATAATATTATCTTAATGACTTGCGGGGGTTTTCCGCGATCCTGGTTCTGCCAAGGAAGGCATCTAGTTTGGAAAGCATTATAAACGTGCTTGGGATTCTGGGTCGCACGACTGCTAATGCCAGGCACGTAAGATGAGGAGTAATCTCGATCAAGACATACCAAACTGCATGTCTCTGCGATCCTGGTTTCTTCTGCAGGTACGTCGTATATCTATGTATTGAAATCGGCCCCCAACGGCGAACCCGAAGTATCCCGGGGACCTGTAGTAATGGTGGAGCACAACATTGCGAGCCACGCGAGAATTAGACGCAGGATGCGTTTTAGCTGCGCCGTTATAGGCTTCATAATTATTGATCAATGCGGGCGTCTCCTGGTAGTGATATTTGAGCCTCATGCAGAAACGACTGCAATATGATCCTACGACCCAAAGCTGATGTATTTAGGATGCGAGCCCCTTTCCGATTCAGCTCTTGTTGATATCGTATTGAAAACGCCCAAGGGACACCTTCAGCTAACTAACGTCTTTGTCGTGTTCAATCATTTGGGATATAATAAGATAGGCCAGGAGACAGGAAGAGAACGAATGAGAAACCAAGAATATATCTGCCGTCCCTAACCAACTCTTTAGTATCCCGAGCACCAGCGATACAGGCCCGGGATGCCCATCCTGCTAGCCACATCGACCGAAGTCTCGGGATGGCATCCTGTGCCGATCTAGCCGCATCAGGCCTAGGACCGCGTCGCAGTCTGCAGCTGCGGATGCTTTGCTTCAGGAGTGGACCGAATAGGAGAGACAGCGGACGAATGCAATGCATCCAGCGCATCAAGCAAATAGGATGATGCGCTTTTATCTCTCCTAGTGGCTGCCAACCTACAGCGTTACACAGTCCCGAGATGGTTTCTTGGGTGTCTCCTTACTTGCTGTTGGTAGAGTAGGTATGTACCTGGGATGCGTGGATGGTGTGATGTTATTTGATAATGAGGGGTGAAGATTTATTCTAATTGAGATAAGCGTGTTTTCGTGTTTTAATTTCTTTACCTTCCCGTCCCCCCTCACTAACGGGAGGAGATGGGAACGAGATAGGATATCTGATTACGAAGCCCACATTACTCTGACTTGTAAAATGCAATTGCGTTTTTCGTTAAATTTTTTATTTCGCCCATTGCAACGGTTCGGGGCCGATCAGCTTTCTTTCCTTGTAGACGTCCCCAAGCTCGCTCAAATCTGATGTTGGATTGGGAGATTTGTTGATATACAAAACCGAGATTTGCTCGTTTCAATTGTACATAGTATATATCAATTATGTCGCTGGGATATGCATTATAAGTGGGAACTAACCCTGAATGGTCGCATTCGATCCCCACCCATCGTTACTTGTAAGCGCGTAGCCGCCGGCCTCTCACGCTACTGTAAGAAGGTACGACGTGGAGTGAGCGCTAGTGTAGGAGACAGGGAGGGTGGCCTGCGGAGGCGACTAGCAACTGCCCCGACTTTGGACGTTAGCCCACCGAAGCAAAACAACCCTGACACCAAACAACTGATCTTCGTTTTTCCCAACGCTAACATTTACGATAACAAACTTCATTGACATCGCTACTCGCCAGACCACGACGGTGACGACGGCCACGACGGGCACACGGGTCGAACACGCTAGCATATGTTGAGCCTCACAATCCTGATCTGGTGCTACAATATCGCCATTTCTTAGTACAATCATGGTGGACGCCGCTGTCGCTATCGCCGTCTTACCCAAATCGTGACCGGGACCCCTCGCAGAATTCTTCTGCGTATTCTGCCTGCCCGCTCGTTTAGGAAGCGTTAGTAAATGACTCAATCCATTGATCGGTGGATTCTCCGACCGATTATTCACCTTCGCAAAGAGTGCCGAAAGTCTCTGACCTCGACTGCCATTGTAGCCGCCGTTTCGGCCGACGCTTGACGATCTTCGTATCGCACAAGGGCCCCATTGTTACAGCCGCCCGCTGTTTGTGTTGCCCTTGTTGTCGCTCCACCATTCTCTTTGATCGTTCATTATCTAGAACCTCTCCCAAAACTCTCGACTAGAACCGCACGTGCGATCCCGAGTCGATTTTGGCTGTTCGTTCACAGCCATACACCCAGTTAAAGCGACCCATGCCGTACTGTTCTGTCTCCTGTATTCATCATGTATCAAAATCCCCAACAGAATCCAGCGAGGCCGTTCCAGGTCCCGCCGCCTCCGCCTATGTCACCGCCCGTTGCTGGTCAGCCTGGACAGCTTAATACTATGATTAATATCCCGCCTCCTCCACCCAGATACCCGAGTGCTCCCTCAGCGACCGGCGGCGTGGTGTTGCCACCACCACCAGGTCCTCCGCCAAATAGCGCTCTAGGTCCGCAGCCTCCATGGCAGGCCAACTGGGGCCGTACCTATAACGGGCAGCCTGGCTTCCCGATCCCCCCTCCACCCGCCGGTGGTCCTGTACCGGCCTATAATCCGAAACTTCATTCCCAGGCTTCGAATGGGACCCTATCGATACCTCCTCCCCCTCCACCGGCCGAGCTCATGTCTGGCACGTACAGGCCCGGAAACGACTCTAACGAGGCGATGGTATCTGCAACGTATATACCCGGAGGKGATACGTATGGAGAAGGTGTTGGGATACCTGGTTTCTTCCCAGAAGATCCGGCACCGCAGTCGACAGGCACACAAAGTTCATGGACTATGAATAGCCAGAGTAGTGGAAATACTCTAAACACAATGACAACGCTTGACGACAGTAATCGTGGGTTACTTTACGCCAATGCGTTCAATAACCGAATGTTGTCGACGACTTCGAACGCGACTGCCCATTCTGAGATTCCTCCCGAATTAGCAGCTAAATGGCCCCTAGATCATGTTCTACTATGGCTGGCAGCGAACCATTTCTCCAAGGAATGGCAAGAGACGTTTAAGAACCTCAACATTCATGGAGCGCAGTTCCTTGAGCTTGGTAGTCAAAAAGGTGGCCGAGGAAACTTTGGTATGATGCATCAACTCGTGTATCCACGATTGGCGCAGGAGTGCGTCAACAATAACMCCCCCTGGGAGCAACCCCGAGAAAGAGAAGAGGGAAAGCGGATGCGCCGTCTTATACGAAGTATTGTCACTGGGAAACCAATCGATAGCGCCAAATCGCTGCCATCTCACGCCAGCAAAGAGTCACTTACTAGCACCCATGCACAGAGCGCTGGGACAGACGCAGAGTCTCCAAACACCCCTATCAAGTTGGGCTCCAGTGCCAGGGGATTTTCCCAGACACGATCTACGACTATGCCAACTCTTAGCAACGCAATGGGCTCGGAATCTAATCATCGCGCCATGTTAAAGAATATCGATATTGATAGCAGTCGTAAGTTGAGCCCAGGCTCAAGTGAGCATGGGGATAGCAACTATCGAGCTGCGTTGCGAAGCGATAGCCCAGGTTCCAGCCCGAAACTATCAACTGCGTTTCTAACTCAACCTTCCTCGGGGAATTTATCCCCGTCTGGTAGATTTCATCATAAATCCCGAAACAGCACCGACTCCGTCTCTTCGAATGCCGCGATATACGGCTCTGGTGTGCCGCCGGAAGCTGGCCAACTTCTACGGAATGGCATGAGTGGAATTGGAGATATGATCCACGCTAGTCGTAGCGATCGACGGTACAACTCCGAGGGCAAGCATTCAGAGTCCGATAATAGACCTGGCTCAGCTGAGCCGTCTTCCGCGAGGGACAATAAAAGCTTTCTCAGCTTTCTGAAACGAAAGAACAAGCAAAAGGAGGATGGCTCATTTCCTTCCCCTGATGATAATGAATCACCTACAAGTCCCAACTTACTCAGACCTCGATTTGGAACTCCTCCGCCAGAAGCAGTTCAAGACTCGGCGCCGACATTTAGACGCAACAAGAACGTTCCTAGAGTGTTTATTCTCATCACATTAGATGGATGGAATTATCGGCTGTGTGACGTCACAGATTGCGACACGGCCGCCGATCTGCGTACTAACATCTGTATGAACTTAGGGCTTTCTGATCCAAGAGGGTTCGAGATCTTTTTAACCGAATTAGGACGCGATACGCATGAAGAAGCGCTAGAAGATCAGAGCTTATGGATTCATAAGCGCAACAAGGGCGATGCTCACGGTTCTCTGAAATTCTTCGTCAAGGTGAACAGGCCCAATGACGGCGCTCTAAACCATCCCGCGGTACTTTCGCCTGGTTATTTGGCTCCAACTTCTAATATCAACGAAGACGCATATGCTCATCTCAATGGCCGTACGAGGTCAAGCTCGTCGCCTCCCACATCGAGAACAAATACCATTTCTGCCGGCTCACAGCCGACAAATGAAGCTGAAATAGTTGCCAAGGCTAGCGAATATCGTGCTGACCTCRAAAAACAACAAGCGGCATATCTTGCCAAGCGAAGACAAGCCATTAAGGAATCTTCACCACAAGAGTCTTCCCCTCAGGCCGGCATTGTTGGTAGGAATGTTGACTTCGACCATCCACGCATCTCCCCGTTCGAGGATAAGAAGCCGGACAACCTCTTCCCTCAGAGGAAAGCACCGGCACCTCCAGGCGTCGAGACTGCCACTCTGATTAAGGCGAACTCGTTGAGTAGAAAGACGGGCCATGGTATGCGGCCGTCTCAAGGTAGTTTAGATGGATTCCCTAGCCCCAGGCGACCGGCCACTTCTACGGGCGAAGCAGGCCAAGATAATAACCAAAGGCGATCCGGTGGGCCCCCGTCTCCCCCCGCTGGGTCAGCTCTTGGGGCTTTGGTAAATATGGGAAGCGCCTGGGGCCGACTAGGACGACCGTCAGCTCCAGGACCGCAACAGCGGCCAGTATCACCCAACCGGAATACTTCGGGGGCTGCAGCTGGAGCGGACTTGATGGAACAAAGAGGTAAGGGAGCAATGGCAACCGTTGATTTTGGCATGACCGCCTCGGGTCGTAGTAATTCTCGGTCGAGGTCTGGTTCACCCGGTTCCCTAACCTGGGGCCGTGGTGACATACCATTCGTCGTACCAGATTACTCACCCGGTGGCACCCCACTCCCCGGCAACCGGAATAAACCACAGCTTGATCCGAGTACTAAAATGCGTGAAATAGCACAACGAGCGCCATCCCCCGGTGACCTAAGCCCAAGCACGGCACACCCCGCCCCTGGACCGCCCTCTGGGCTAGGAAATTCCGCGATCCCCCGTCGCAAATCCCACGGACCCGATGTGGACTTCACCGAGACAGATGTACAGTTTTCCAAGCCGTCGGCGGCGCCCGCCAAGCCGGTAGATGAAGAGTCTGGTGATGATTCGGATGATGGATTGTTTGCTATTCCGATGAGAGGAAGACAGCCGTCGAAGAAGGCGGTGCGCAAGCAACCGAGTCGCAACGAGACGAGTGTCCTTGATAGCGACTCGGAATCCAGTGAGGACAAGAGGCCAAACCTGACAGTGAAGACTTCTAGATCTAAAAAGAACCTATCGGTGTCGTTCAATTCTTCACCTGGCAATTCCAATACCCCCGATTTAGAGGATGACGAGAGTAGTATCCGGAGCGGACGAGACTCTCATCGCCGAACACCAGCGACTCCGGGTTCGGAGCAATGGCAATCGGATGATAGCAAGCTCAACCGCCGAAAGTCCTTCGTTGATCGTGGTGTGTGGGCCAATCGTCCACCTCCAGAGGCTTTGCTCAGCAACCTTGACGCCTTCTTCCCCGAGCTCGACCTTGACCAACCTGTGCTTGACGAGAATGAATTACCCGTGTCACCAATTACAGAACAAGAAGAGCTTCCGGGTGGCAATGGCAAGGCTCCTGCATCCTCCTTGAATTTCGAGCCCCTCACTCCTGCTGCTGGCACCGGCACGACTAAGTCTGTATATAGTGAGAGCGACACTCTCGGTTCAGATGAGTCTACCCTGAAGGCACTAGAGCGCCCTCCTTCGATTGCCTCAGTCGCAACGCGGAACATACAGCGCTCTAGCGGTCTTGGTCGGATGAAGTCTATTCGAGAAGTAGCTCGTGGTGCCCATGAAGCGAACAAACGCTATACCATGTCTACAGCCAGTGGTGGTGCAGGGGCGTCGTCGATGATCCAGCGTCGCAAGAGTACAAAGATGTTTGGCGCTAACGTCGTGCAAATCCGCCCTGAACGCGGGTCGATGATTGTACCGCAGATTCCACAAGATGTTCTCCCAAAGCGACAGACTACATTCCGATGGTTCAAGGGTGAGCTCATTGGGAAAGGTACATACGGACGCGTATACCTTGGTATGAATGCCACAACTGGTGAATTCTTGGCTGTCAAGGAGGTTGAAGTCAACCCCAAGGCTGCAGGTGGAGACAAGAACAAGATGAAAGAACTTCTGAAGGCCCTAGACCAGGAGATTGATACTATGCAAAACTTGGATCACGTCAATATTGTGCAATATCTTGGCTGTGAGAGGAAGGAGACGAGCATCAGCATTTTCTTGGAGTATATTTCTGGTGGTAGTATTGGTTCATGTTTGCGCAAGCACGGAAAGTTTGAGGAGCCGGTGGTTAGCTCATTGACGCGCCAGACGCTGTCTGGTCTCGCATACCTACATCGCGAGGGTATCCTGCATCGAGACTTAAAGGCCGACAACATCCTATTAGACGTAGACGGGACATGCAAGATCTCGGATTTCGGAATCAGCAAGAAGACGGATAACATTTACGGCAACGACAAGACTAATTCGATGCAAGGTTCGGTGTTCTGGATGGCGCCCGAGGTGATCCGCTCGCAGGGCGAAGGATACAGTGCCAAGGTCGACATCTGGAGTTTGGGGTGCGTCGTCCTGGAGATGTTCGCCGGCAGGAGACCTTGGAGTAAGGAAGAGGCTGTCGGCGCCATTTACAAGATCGCCAACGGAGAGATACCGCCGATCGCCGACGACGTGCGCGAAGCCATTAGCCCCTACGCCCTGGGGTTCATGCTGGATTGCTTTACTGTGTATGTGCTTCTTCTTTTCGTAGATTATGGGTGGTTGAGAACGTTACTAATGAGATCATAGTGATCCTAGGGATCGTCCAACGGCTGAGCGCTTGCTGAGGCAACACGAGTTCTGCGAACTCGACGCCGATTACAATTTCTTCGATACGGATCTTTATGCCAAGATCAGAGGCACTTTCCAGACGTAACGGCTGAGGGATATGTTAATGATAGAGGAGGTCTAGACGAGGCCTAAAAATGCCCTATGTCTCGTATCACGATTCAAATCAGACTTTGGTTCCAAGCTGGCTTTTTGTTGTCTCACGAGGAGGAAAATGTATAGCGAATGATGAAGAGCTGCCCCAAACATGGCCCGGGCTAGGACTATTAATGGACCGTTGGTGCCTCAGCGTGGTGTCAAGCACCCTAATTGGATATAGCTGTTTTCGTGATGATTACTTGGGGTATCTTCAAAGATGAACCGGACTTATAGAGCCGAGTCGCGGGCCTGTACCACAACACACTGTTGGATAAGACGTCCTTGCATTGGCAACGTACAGATTAGGGACCTTCCTGTACACCACACCACTTGTTGGTCATGTTTGAATATTCACACTCCTTCCCCCAAACCACGCATGGCGTTTGCGAGAGAAAGAAATTCGGGGCTGGGTGTCGTTGGATTCTATAGAAGGGCTGGGCCTTGGCGCGATACGTCTGTTCGTATGGATGTCTGTAGATAACTATCTTCATGAATGTCCATTTTACGATCGAATATCKCGCAGCATAGCACTTGAAGATCCGGGACCCGCTTTGGCTTAGATGATGGCTTGTGTTTGTGAAGCGGTCAGGGGAATAACTGAAGGAAGCGGGAGGCGAAACTGTGACTTGCAGCGGGACGCGATGATCCCTGGTGATTAGAGTCGAGATTAGTGGCATGGTTATGGGTGATCGATGGCCCTAATCAGCCCCTAATTGGCCTAAAACAAAACCTCCACTAGCAATAGAGCCGCACCTAAAACCAACATCAGACAGGCTCTAGTAGGCCCACTTTACAGGGTCCAGAGGATCAGATAAGATTACCTAGATCTAGAGTAGATATCTAAATAAATATTCATAAATGTAAACTAAGTATGGCCGTAGTCAATCTTGTTAGAAACGGTAGGTTTTCGTGGAGGGCTTGCATCTAGAGCTTCTTATGCATCACGTTACGCCTGACGGTACTACCGCTAAGACGACAGCTGAGGAGTCTTAGAGAAATTGTTTAGAAGAGACTTGGTATTGTTGGTCCCATGTGAAGAACCTATGAAATTACAAGACATTTCCCTGTGCGTCTGTTTCCTCTTCCTCGTGCCAGTACTTCGCGCCTCTCTGCTATGTACCAGCATCACCTTTCGGGTACACTCTGAATTTAAGAACTTCCTTCTTCAATATGTGAGTTCGCATCTCCTCCAAAGCCCTGTAAACGCCATCCAAATGTATGAAAAGCCACGCATTCCAAGTTGTGTTCCATGCGCCGTCTTATGCACCCGCAAATGCCTTTTTTCGTAGGTCTAACACCGATCGCATCCAAGTGACAATGATGATGCTGTAAACTGATATGTCGAAGGAATTGTCGTACATATTTTTAGTAGCGTCGGGTCTAGAAAGAACAATATCCCCCTGTAGACAGGAGTTTCAAAGCCGCCAATCCATCCCTATCAGCGGCTAAGATACGTGTACTGTCGCGTGGCTGCTTTGATGTGCCTTTCGCGGTATCGCGTACTGGGTCCATCGGTGCCTTGACTCCATCGTTCACGTCCTGCGGTAGTGAAATGCCCTAGCATACCTCAAGCTAAGATGTAGAGTCACTCTGGGCTAACCACGGATGACGTAAAATCTCTTCGGCGCTTAGTCGGTTTTCGGGCTCATATCTGAGCATTCTGCGTAGGAGGTCGCTCAATTGTAGAAGTTCGTGACGCGGGAGGTGGTAGGTTCGTTTCTCTACGGCGCCGAAGCCACCTAGACCCCTAACCTCACTGAGGGCAGCGTTGAGGAGGTCGACATATCCGGTTTTCTTTTGCATCTCTTTCCTCTCGGCTTGCAGTTCTTTGGGCTTCCAGTGCAAGTAATTACCCTCCAACTTGGGATCGATGGGCATTTTCGGCCAAGCAAAGTCGTAAGGGTCATCGTAATCGTCTTCATAATCATCATATCCATCCTCTGATCCACCTTCAGCGTTGTCGCTTTTGAGTTCACTTTTGTTCGCTGTAGGGCTTGGAGGCGGGKGATTCTTGGCATAATCTTTCCGATACTTTTCGGGTAGGGGACCTAAGCAGCGTTCCATGCATCCGATGGCCTGAATGCTGTTCTCGCCCCAAGGTGCATTGCCTGTGTAGAGCTCCATGATAATGTGTGCAAAAGTCCAGACATCGCTGCTTCGACTACGGCAGTCCTCGGATATGAGGAGTTCTGGTGCAGCGTAATGGGGTGGAACGCAAAATCCAAAGAGTGGGCTTGAAACTTTGGTTGCAAGGCCAAAATCAATGACAGCAATTTTGTCACCGATGATCCAATCCTGGAGTCTGCGCAGATCTACTGATCGTACGGCATACCGCGGAGCATGCGGGCGAGGGTCCGTCCCATCGACAGTAGAGATCGGCTCGTAATACTCCACTGAGGTTGGTGCGCCGACTAATTCCCACAACTGCTCTTTTGTTAGAGAGTCGATGCTGTGCATCCGGAGCAGTACGTTCGAAGTCCTGAAGTCGTTGTGTAAGATGCCCTTGCTGTGTATATCGCGTAGCGCTAAGGCTAGTTGGCGGCATGCATTGCGAAGGGTAGCGGGGTCCAAAGTCAAGCAGGGCAGCTTCCAGATCGGGGGTCCAAGAACTGGCAGAACAAGGGCAAGGTGCTTTCCATTTGGCCCATCAATCCTGAAAGATTTCTCGGGAACCTCGACAAATTTTGAATCTTTGAGTATCTTCGTAAGCTCGAGCTCTGGACACCTTACGTTCGAAGATCGGGCGACGAGAATCTTGACTGATTTCCAGCACCGTGAGAGGTTGTCAAAACACAGCCAGACCATACCGTAGCTACCGCTGCCTAGCTTGTGGACAACTTCGTATTGCTCATCTAGAACATCACCAATGTGGACAGGGTGGTATCCACCAGGCTTATACATCTCGAAATCTTCCAGTTCCATCCCATTTTCCTCGTACTCTGCGGAGTACCGGTCGTTTGGCCGACGGTATTGAAGCACCGTAGGTGGATCGGATTGGCTTGTGCTCTCGATCTTAGATCCACTACATTGGTCCTTCGCGCCCGATTTGGGAAGCCCTCTCATGCTTGACTTCCAGGAAGAGATTGACAATTTTGAAGACATCTTCTCCATCAAAGCGCGCGATTATGTAGTTCTGTTGAAGATGGTTAGTAAATAAGTACTAGCTGGGGATTTTGTAAATGGAGACGTACCTTTGATGATTTCTCTGCTTTTGCTTTTTTCTTTTTGTGGGAAAGACAACTCAGGTGGTGAGATATGTAGGACAGGTGTGAGTTGGGAAGGAAAAGTGGCCCGGTATTTATAATAAGCGTCTGAGTAACGGCTGATGCACAGATCAAGTCACTAGGTGCTTAGGGCGAGTACTGATAAAGGAAGGAAGGAAGGAAAGAAGGTAAGTGTCATGATTCAGACAACTAGCTTTTGGCTAATGGGCAAACTTCCCCACAAATCAGGTCACTTACCTATTTTGAGCACTGTGTCCTTGCACCCGCATTGGTAAAAAGTCCTCAGTTTCATGCAGGTAACAATGCCTAAGGAGATATTCCTCAACCTGAAATGGAAGTATCTACGGAAGGTGGGTAGTAGGTTAATGGGTGGGTACCTTCAGGTTGAAGGGGTATGTGCAGTGACTTGACTGCCTTCTAAGCCCTCAGGTATCCAAGGTGCACCGTAAGAATAAGGGGTTTCTAAACCACAACCACGTACGTTACTGCAGAGGTCTAAATGAACAGTGTATCGTTGTTACAGTTATTCCCGTTGGCGGTCATGACTGGGGAAATTGAGAACCTTAAGCTGGTGTAAACCTGACGACGAAACCTGACGCACATGTGTGAATAAGGGGATAGACGGTTCTGCACCTACCAAGTGACTAGATATAGATAGATACTTAATACGAGTTTAGATGAATTATCTGCATCTTACGGAGCTTCCAGTCTACATAACCTACCGGTGAAGGTTGATTCAGACAACCTTCCTCATTCTAGTGAGGGTTATCATCCGCTTCTGCAAAGACTACTTCGACCGTCGTCCTGCTCGTCACGACACAAAGCCCCTTACCAATTCACACCACTTTCGGTCGGCAAATCCCTTCTCGTCAACTTATCATTCCTCTTCACTTTCATAAGACTACGCCATTATAGCACAAGACTTTGATTCCTAGACGCACAAGCTCCCGACCGATACACCACGAGTTTGTATACAGCCCATCCTCAGCCAAGTTATGGACTTGCCTGAAGTGCTTGAACCCAAACAAGAATCAAGATGTCGGACAATCAGAAACCTAGATTAGTCTTCAATGTTTTGAAGGTGGAAGGGATGGCCCAAGGCCCGGGTCGGCGAGCCCCTGATGTCTATCAAAACGTTCCTACTGCCCGTGTAACTGGAGAGGGTACTTTGTCGAACCCCTGGGTATGTTGTGGCTTCAATAGGGGAAGACTCAAAGATTCTGACTAACCTATTCCAATCTAGGTCGGTTGGGTTCATGACTTGACGGATCGAGGACCCCGGGTGATAAGACGATGCACCGAGATAGTGCGAGAGGAGGCAATTAAGCTAAACATGACTTACGCATGGGTGCGGTAAGCAACCTAAGATTCACGTTTTAAAGAACCTTTTTCTGATGACTCTTAGATCTATCAACCACCGAGGAAAGACAGGCCGTTCGAAGAGCAACGCTCAGGTGATAGTCTCTGCCCAGTCCCACATCACCGTTGCTTTTGGAACCTCACAATCAAGACTTCTCTGGGAGGGTCACATATGGACTAGAGATTTCGCCGACGCAACTCATGCGCCACAGAGGATCCTACAGCCGTCAGAACTTGAAGAGATAGGCGGAAATCCCAAGCTGTGGGCATCTGGCGCATACCCCTATAGCCTCCTTCCGAGTAATTATCCTCACTCCTTCAAGCTTACTCCGCAGGATACGATGGTCGTTTATAAGCGACCGGCTCCTGCCTATTGCTCGGAACCCGAAGACGAACTCCTCTAGATCACACGACTTAACTCGACCTAGCCTATTGCGCCCCGACCGAACTTTCAGAATCGACCAGTGTTGCGAGACGCAGTATTGATCGACCTAGCAAAGGCTAGCATGGCGACTATCACGGCCTTAACGCCTCGTGTCTTGATGCTCGCAGGTCTACCATCATCATTCCACCGTCGACATCTGTATTACGAGAACGTCTGCCGTTGCCCTCCCTACACCATCCCCCCTTTCCAACTTACGTCTGGAGGACGTAAACGATTTCATCATCCCCCTTTTCGATACCATCATTATGGAGATCACGACAGCACCAATCTGTCCTCACAACGACCGAGGCCCGCTAGTACTACGATGCCACGCATACGGGTAGTCAGCAACGGATTCTTCTTACTGCCACTCCCGAGCTGGAGAACGTATCGACCGAATCGCCATACCGTCGAGCTCCTCTACGTCTGAAGCCTTATGAGCGCCGCTGCGTAATAGTGTGCGCTAGCTGAGTATAAGGTAGGCAAGGAACACAAGGMAACTAGTCATATCTAGGTTTCATATGAAACTTGCAAGTGACGATTGCGCGAAGTAGAGGAGGGTATTGACCGGCGAACCTCCTCGACACAGCAGACACGGAGTTTTGGGCGTTTCCATATTCATTTCCTTTCTTGTATTTTCTGTGTTTGGTTTTTGTGTTTTCTGGGGACCAGGTATTTCTCCACCTTGGTCACGATTGACCTTGGTTCAGGGGGAAACAGGTACGGCAGCCAAGAAGCTGACGCCTGGCTTGATGGGAACCAATGGGTATCTCCCGCGCGATAACCCTTTTATCCGTAGTAGTCACCCTAATTGGTCTTGTCGCCATCGTGGCCTGTGCCGAAAACCTGGTCTTTCCTTCATTCATGTCATTGGAGCTTCTGGAAATCCGCATTGGGAGTCCCGGAATGAATCATCCTCGGCCTAGGATGGATTCTTCATGGGATTATATTCTGGTCGGCTTGGTTAAGCTAGTGTCATGGGGTTACTAGACTTCGTGATAGTTCCATAGACAATTCATTTCTTCATCTATTTCTGCTTTGGATTTCAACCGTGACCATGGTAAACCAAATGACTAACTCACGGGGATAGGATCCCATATCTATAAACATTACCCATGTATCTCTTATCATAACCTCCAAAGGAATTCAAAATTTTTATCATGTAAATTGCCATCATATCCCGAACCCCTTTTCCCCTTTTCCCCTTTTTCGTCTTTTTCATATTTTTCGTCTTCTTCATTTTCTTTGTCTTTTTCTCTTTCTTCGCCATTTTTGCCTTCTTCATGTTCATTTTTCTCTTCTCTTCTTTTTCTTGATTTTAGTTTTTCATTTCTTTTTCTTTTTAAAATTGGAAAGACGTGTATCCTTCTGCATAACCCCTGAAGCCGTATATACCTGCCTCCTAGGAATTTATATCACAGTCGAAGGTACATATTTTGAGAGAATAATAGATTCTTTATATCATAATTAAACTGTAGATTAGGTACGCCCTCAATGATTAACATCAAAGTATTAAATTGTTAGCTTTTGCGTGACGCGCACAAATTCATCTTGAGTATGTTTCCAGAGCTTATCCGCTGATCCATCCTCTCTCAGTCTAGTTAGGATACCTAGCACCTTGCTATTGCAAGGCTCTCCCTTGAAATCAATAGAGTACACMCCCCCGCCTTTCTTCCCATCGGTGCTTATTGCTACTTCCGTTGCTTCGCCTAGGGACACACCGTCAGCCTTGGGCTCGCCGGCGGCAGCAGGGAACCGCGCGCTGGTGCTGAAGAATGTGTGGCTTTCGCCGACTTCGTCCAGAGGGATGCTCAGGAAGAATCCAAGCAACCCAAACACGATCTTTAACACAGCCATAAGAAAGCCCTTGGTGTCACGTCCGATACTTGTCTTGACGAACCCCGGATAATCATGTATGAATGAAACCTCGGGGGCTTCACGAGCTATCGCCTCAAGCCCCAGCGTGAGCATAGATGTGAAGTGTCCACGCGCTGATGCGACGCCTATATTATACCCCGCGAAGTCGTCGGGGAACATGGGACCTTCTTTGGTGCCGGCGAAAACAGTTACCACGCGCCGCAGGGATGAGGCGCTCTTGATGAGTGGGAGCAAGTCAAGGATGAAGCGTATACGCGAGTAGTACGCCAATGCGGCCAAGAAGTGTAAGCCTTCTTCAGTTTCTGGACCCAGTTAGTTTGGGACTGCCCCGGGATTATCTGCTAGAGGGAAGCCTAGTTAGTCGAACTTACTCGTGCCGCTGAGTAGACTGCCGGCGCTGATGAATAGCAGGTTGACTGTTGATTCCTTCTCTTTGATATCGCGACAGGCTTGGTCGACATTCTTAAGCAGACTGACGTCGTACTTGAGGAAGGTGTACTCGCCGTCGCCGTTCAGCAATCTGAGCTCTGCCTCGATGCGCTCGCCGGCCTCCTGGGACCGGCCAATGAAGTAGATGCGGGGCTGTTTCGCGTGCTTGGCGAAGTGCTTGAGGCTCGTCTCACCTATGCCGCTTGTAGCGCCGACGAAAACGGCGACGAGGCCGGCGGGAAGCTCAGTGGCGATGCGGCCATTGGAGGCCTGAATGGTTTTAAGCGACACCATAATCCGGTATGAATAGACGCTCTTTTTTCCTTTTCCCTTTTTGGTGAAACTTTTGCTGCAGAAATCTCTCCCAGATGTGAAGGGAAACGGTTCAAAGCTGCATAACTAAGAGGTAACTTGCCTCTTTATCCCTCGCCATCTCGGCCTCAATTGAAATTGTTGTCCCGCATTTGGCATCTGGCTGCAGATGGTATTGCAAGGTCGGGGATTATGCGGGTAATTTTCATTGGTTGAACCAACCCAAAGTTGCCCTTTCAAGCAATCTTATCTCTATGCCAGCGTCGAGTCTGAGGGAGCGGGATAAGAGGCCAAGCAAGCTTCGGAGTAAGAATCATTCCGAATTGGACCACCGGCGGTTCGACCTAACCAAGAAAATCGAAAGCATACTCCATAACGAGATGTACTAAAATGCGAGAGATCGGTCGATATCGGTCTGAGGCTCTGTCAATCATCTCCAATCCCCGATGTGCAGTGCCAATTGTTCTCTGCGTCGTCGATTAACCTCAAAGTAGAGGAGACCCCCACCCCATTGCTCACATAAGCCTTTATTTCTTGGTTGCCTCACATTATCCTTGCTCAGTTTATGACCGGCGAGAATCAAATGGTGCCACAGCGCGCCGCGTCGTACAAGCCGGCGTTACCGGTCTTAATTGAGGAGTTAACGTTACACAATAGTGGGGTAAAGAGCTTCATTTCATTTAGGGATGCCAACGCCCATTTGTTCGCTGTTTAGTGCCTGTAATTGTCTTTGTTCAGTGGCTGGGTTAGAAGGTCCTGCTGTTGGTTCCCCCATGGTTGCGCTCTAGGCGTTGTGGTGGCTATCATGCATTCCATTGTTAGCTTTCATGTCGCTATAGGCCAAAGATTGAATCAAATTGGGCAATAGTCTTATTGTTTGGAAAATGGTTGACTTCACCGTCTAATTGCTCCCAACGCTTAATAACCACGGAGTCTCGAGTCTCCGAACAAGAATCCAGGACGCAAGACTTGGAGTTGGAGAATGGGGGCTGGCTTGCCCCCTTCCCCTTGATATGTCGGCCATTGGATAACCCATCTAGCTAAAACTGCCAATATAGTATCCGCTCACTGTATATCAATACCAGCCACTGCTATTATTTCACTGAAAAGGTTCTCGGCCCTGTTGGGAAGTATCTTGACGAGACCCAGCGATGAGCAAATCATCCCCCTTTTCTACCCCTTMCCCAGACTGTCGGGKACCCGGCAGCCGAAATAGACAAGAGCCGACGATAATTCGCCTTATCCTGTCATGGGTGCTGAATTACAAGGGGAACTGTAGGTCTCTAAACTAAACCTAGGACCTAGATTCAATCAAATGAAACGCACTTACATAATGTAAATGTATTAGAATGAAATTCGGGAGCAATATTATATCATGATTGCTTTCAGCTACTGTTATTTGTTATCTTTAGCTGCACTTCCGGATATTTCACTTTCCCCGGTCGGAAATGGTCATAGGTATTATCATGCTGAGCTGGGATTAGCGACAAGCTGCTGTGGAAACTTAGAGGCGGGCAGGCAAACTGCTCAAGACACCGTCAATTACGTCCAGACGAAAGCCCTCGAACTTCTCCATCTACGAACAACTACCTACCTGTCATTCAGTCCTAGTAACTACCCTGCCAGCTTGCTTATTCTGCGTTTTCCCGGAACCAAATTAGAGATGTCTCATTAGCTCAGTGGCTGCCCCCGCAATCTCCCTCGAAGAGCTAAACTGTACAGATGTTCCAGAATCTCCCAATCCACCAACAAGGAAAAAGGTGACCCCAGCGCCCCGAAAGTCACCGAATCTTCAACGAGAGATGTAGAGGTAGGTTCGGAGGCTGACTCGCTTACTGCAGGCCTTTCGGGGCCCGGTTCACAAGTTAGATTAAGCTACTGTAGCTTCCACCTGGACTTTTAGCTGTGCTGTAGGTGAAGTCTGGGGTGTAGCTATCTCGGGTGCGATTCTCAACATGCTAACTAGCTGGCACATATTATATCCAGAACTAACTGGGAATTAGTAAGAACACACTTGCTATATCGGAATTGCACATAATGGTCAAACGCATGCAGGAAAATAACTTGTATTTGCAAGTGAAGTCATAGACTAAGTCCAATGAACCAAAGGCCACGCCGTCTCTATCCTCATGATCCATTCTGCGCGCATTAGCCCTAGTATACAGAATCACCGATAGTCTCTTATCCTCGTGATTTATTTACATATTCAACACTTCCCTGGACTCACGTGAATCCGTCTCGCTAGCTTTCTTCCGAATGTTTTGCCAGCCAAGACACCAGGACGCCAAGAATGATAACACACCAATGCCAGCAGCGAAATACCAGATTCGCTGTAAAGCATGCGAGTAAGCCCAGAGCACCCCGGGCAAGCGAGCTGATCCCACGGCACGTTCTAAAGCCGACACCGTCGTTCCAGCGTTAATAACAACCCGCGGATCGACCCCCGGAGCATCCCGTGGCACCAACGTGATCAAGCTATTGGTGAGAATGGTCTGTGACAGTATGACCATAACAGCAGCGCCGAAATTCTGCAGAAATACAAGTGTTGACATAGCAGCCGGGATCAGGTCTTTTGGAAGACTGTTCTGTACGGCGAGGAAGGGCTGGAGAAAGGAGAATATTAGCAGTCATCCGACATCGAATAGTGTTGTAATCGAGGGGAACATACGACTGCCATCGAAAAGCCACGGCCGGTACCCATTAGGATCTGGAATCCAATCCATGGCCCCGGAGATGTGTGGGGTGTGAGAAGACTCAAAAGCCCACATCCGACTGCGTTGAGTGCAGTGCCCATGAGGATGAATGGGGTATAATACCCGATCCTCTGCACTGTAACCAGGTTAGACTCAGCTCCAACAATTTGACATATCCACTATCCATGACTCACTTAGACTCCCAGTTACTATCCCAAACGCCATCTGCGACAAGAGATTCGGCAGAACGTTGACGCCGCTGATGAGAGGCGAATACGCGAGGACGGCCTGGAAGTATATCGGCAGATAGTAAGCCGTGACGAAGACTGTTCCGCCCAGGAAGAGCCCGGTGAGACAGCTAGCCCACACGATGCGCTTCTTCATCATGGAGTACGGAACCATGGCGTTGTCGCCCTGGTAGTAGTTCCATATCACCCAGGCGGCGAAGGTAGCCCCCGCGCCGCAGAACAGGCCGATAACCTGCGAGCTGTCCCACGCGTACTGGTTCCCGCCGTACTGAAGGGCGAGGAAGAATTGGATCGCCGCCGGCGCGAAGAGCGCGAACCCGGGTAAGTCGAAGTCGATGATGGCGCGGTTGAAGACTTCGCGTATGCTCGGCTTGACAATGTGGTCGGGGATGGGAATACAGGCAACTGTCAACGCCACAATGCCGCCGATTGGAAGATTGATGTAGAAGCCTAGTCGTGAGTTAGGGATTGAGATAGAGTAAGTCAAGATGAGGCATCACTTACACCAGCGCCATGTCACATACTCGGTGAAGGCGCCGCCTATGAGGGGTCCAAAAGCGATGCCAAGTTGGCCGACTGGGGATACCTCATTAAAATTTGCCTTTCAATATAGGGGGCCGATCCACTTACTGCCCATGAGGACACCAACAAGAGCTTTAGACTAAGTTAGCTAGAGAGTCCTTGTGAAGTTTCATAGGACAATTTGAATTACCTGGCTGACGGTGCGGTGCGACGCAAGAGTTGAGGATGATAAGTGCTCCATTTAACAGGCCCGACCCGCCTATTCCAGCGATTGCTCTCCCGATGATGAGCATGATCGAAGACTTGGCCGCGCCGCATATTACTGAGCCGGTCTCAAAGATGACGAGGTAGGCTATGAAAGACCACTATAATACGGTGAGTGAGAGGTTATTTAGTTGACTTAAGTGACATACCTTTGAGCTCAGCTTGGAGTAGACTTTACCGCCTAACGGCTGTAATGCCGACCTATTTCGGTCAATCCACGTCGCCTTTAGAACTATTAGGAGGAAGCATACGAGGATAATTGGTAGGCGCTGCCGTACCATCCGACATCCAGCAGAGAATGGAATTCGTCGGTGATGTAGGGAATGGCCTATTGGACCGTATTAGAATGCGGGCTATTTCACGATGTAGAATGTTAGGGATTCACTCACAGTTGCAAGAATAGTGTTATCCAGCATTATGAGGAAGTACACAATGGTGAGTGCGGCTAGTACTAGGTACAACATGATTCCCTTAGTGTATTCATCATCTTGTTTCTCCAAAGATGATGTAGAGACGCCACCTCCCACGTCCATCTTGAGTTCCGGTCGTGGTAGCGTTGCTTCTGAAGAGTCTTCACGTTTCTCGGAGCCTAAATCGAGATTCTGCTTCCCCTCAAATTCCCCACTAGAGGATTGGTGCTCTTTGGATTCCGTATCGAGGACTTGCTTTTCCTCGGTCGCCGTGTCGGACGTGGTTTGTCCCTCGGAGCCCTCATTAATGGTTGGATGAAGCTCATGATGTGAATCTGAGAAATCAATTGAGGTTATACCAGGCTGTGGAATATGTGAAACTTCCTCATGTTCTTCGACTGTCGCATTCATGATTTGAGGTCCTTCGAGCTCGCTACCTAGAAATTGTTGTTTTTCATGTTCATCGTGAGTCTGGTGAAGATCACCATGCAGATACGAGAAGCTAGTAGTCGTCGTTATGGATGGTATAGGCATCGTCTGTTGGCTCTCTTCGGACTTCATATTAGAGACTTCCTGGCGCGCAGTACGCGGCACCGAGGAACTGGACGCGCTTGTTGGTCTAACGACTTGGATGGAGAAGAAATCATGAAGCTCGGAGGTTTTCCGAGTGATGAACTAAGGAGAGGAGGATTACGTATTGGCGCGATTAGGTAGGTACATCTCGTAGGTGGGCGGGTTGTCTGAGTTGACACCTGATGAGGCAGGTATCCAAGTGCACCAGCCTATCATAGGTATGTGCCTAAGGGGGGTTATTCACGTGTTTACATGAATAACCAGACCGAAATTAGGTCTGTTTCTATGATTTTATCGAGGCCTAGGGATCTTCGGGTTTGGTGGAGCAATTAATGACGCCAAATGTCTAATTGTTTCAATATTGTGGTGTTCATTTTTTACAAATTTGGATACAGATTCGAAAAAGTGACTGTGCTCAACGGGTAAGCGCGTCGATAGTTGAAAGTGCCACATGTCGATCGCGGCGTACATCATCTCATCGATAAGGTCCCAGATCCG
The DNA here is from genome assembly GCA_000931505.1 of Hypoxylon sp. E7406B. Lineage (NCBI taxonomy): Eukaryota > Fungi > Ascomycota > Sordariomycetes > Xylariales > Hypoxylaceae > Hypoxylon > Hypoxylon sp. E7406B. The sequence goes on from JYCQ01000066.1 coordinate 34,199, forward strand.
GTGACAGTTTGCCATAGCCTACGGGGCGGGAAATCCCCATCCCTGCGCGGGTGAACTTCGGTTGAAGTACGTATCCGGGACCATTCGCACGGTCCGGGAAATCTCGAAGTATCAATCTACGCGGTCATGGGACGGAACAAATACTTTCCCCAAGGTGCGCTGATAGGAGTACTTGACATCGTCGTAGTCGCTCGAAAAGATCATTTCAATTTACACACGCTCCTCAGTGATGCTAGGGGAGACCCAGATCATCGATCTAGACGGGGACGATATCACTCGCACCGCCGTGTAAGATGAGCGACGAAATCTTCCAATGTCCAAGGACCCGGACCACAGCGACGTCAGTCAGCTGACTTGTTGGATAGTCTTACACCCACAGAAGCTCTTTCCGAGAAAGCCAATGACATCAATCTGATATTTGATAACGAAAGGCCAGCGAGCCTAAGCTGTCATCTATTTGTCCATCTCGCTGGCTTGTTCGCGGTTCGGACTGTGTTACGTCTCAATCGGCACACCACAACGGGTTGTGTTGCCCGCCAAGTCAAAGCCTTAGAGTCCAAGAAGGTCAATAGGGATGCATATTCACTTATCAAAATCCAGGTCGTCGAGACCAACACATCAATGACGTTTCTCAGTCTGGCTAGACAAACAAATGTCATTTGAAATTCCGTTACTTGATCTGATATCCGCTCTCCCCAAGTGCCAGGCCAGTCATCACTAAATATTCCTTACGTTAGTGCTGACTGAGGACTTGACAGGTCAGCGTCCTTCATGAGGTCATCCATGTCTGGTGTGCGATTTAATATGGCTTCTATCTCAACCTTTCTTCACTTATATGGGTTGTATTCGCTTCTGGGGACCTCGGGTAACATAATACGTTGCTCACAGCCATTGGTAATATACGCACCTGTCGGATATTCGCTGGCAATGCAGTTGACCTACATGCTGCCAGTTTAGTTAAAATATTCCATATTCACTGTGGAAGGGTCTAGGCCAAGGCTTTCTGGAATACTTCTTAGGTATCCAACCGGCAAACTCATTTGCCCACCCAGCGAGTTGCTGCAACCTAAAGAAGGCCGCTCCACCTCCGGGAAGACCTTGTGGATGCTACAGCCTTAGGTGGCATCATACACAGTGTCACAGTCGGATGTTTCGTGACATCGTTGATGATTGGTAGGCTGCTCAAGCCCATTAAATCCAAGAGCATACTAAGAATCAGCAGAGAATTGGAATCAGCTTTCTACGGAGGCATGTATGGTATCCCCTACGCCTCCTTTTTCGTCATCGCTGACGACCTTGAAGTTCCAGTAATGCCTATTGCCGGTAATGCCGGTGAAGTTCAGGAATACGCACTTGGCGGGATCGATGTGATAGATAGATAACATTGCAGATCCGTGGGTGCCCCATTCCCATTTGGGAGCCCAGGCTGAATGTTTACAGCTGTTTCGATGGCGGCGTCAATTTGAAGCGTCGCCGGTCAAATCAACCCGGTCATCACGGTGACATGGGCTGATACAATATCCTTGTATTTGCTAACCCTCGCGTTTACGTGGAGGCGAGGGTGGCTTCGCGCATTTGCGTTGATATCCCCGACATGCCAGCATCCCAGTTAGCTCAACCGGTAAACTCTCGATGGTAGCGATATCTCCGACTTGATTCGCCATTCAGGAATACTGCATATGGATGCAGGCGCGGTCCACGCTGATTCTGGGCAACAGACTTGCAGCATGTAGCTCGGATTTGGCTGTTATAGCCGAGCGAAGAGATATGGCACTATGAGAGCTGGTGGTCAAGGGTAAGCTTCTTTATCGCTAACAAGTAGACGTTGTTAAACGGGTACCGTTGAATCATCAGATGTCTCAGCCTGTGGAGCATCTTGCATATATCTTGGTGATCTAAGCAAGCTCAAACCCAGCTATTGTCTACTTTGGGAATGCCAAACACATGGGGACCCAGTCCATTGACAAATATCCATAGGGCTGTTAAGGAATCACTGATCAGCCAAGTTGATGAAACTGGGATTTTAATTCAGCTCACAGAGCGCAGTTGTGCGATTTAACAACGTGTCTTACTTAGTTAATATCGAGAAGAAACAAACATACGTTAGTACCTAATGTTTGAACGCTGTAGGTCAAGTAGTTGCAAAAGGGGGACTTTTAGGAGTTTGCGTGCCCATCAGAGTGAATATGCGGGCCCCTGAGCTTATCGACATCATTGTATTCAAAACGATTCTAGTATTAGCTCCTAGGTCACCATTAACCGTTGGAAGATCGAGTCAAAGCTTTCGGTATCAATTTATGTGTTATCATGGGCACAATGCAGTTCCCCGAGACGGTTCTACTCCTATTGAATAAGATGAGACCTAAATCTACTGAGTGGACTATCACAATACTTGATGTCATTTACGCCAATCTGGCTCGTGTACTGTGAATGAACGCGGTTCATCTTGTCTACGAACTGAGCTTCGAGATTGCTGTCCACATTTTCGCCGCGGCGTAGATGTCTCTCGTACACCGCCAGGTTAGATAAAAGCAAGAGCAGTCTCACAGGACCGTCATAGGGGGTTATTGTGCATAGCCGTGATGATCCCGGCTAAGCACAGGGACGAGGAGATCAGTGTCACAGCAGGTTTGAAGAAGAGAGTCTTTGACATGGTGTTTAGCCGAACAGCATATTCTCAGTTTGCGACCATTCCTTTACTGAGGCCTAGCCCTATGGTAGAAGGGAGCTGGCGCCCGCATCAAACCTCTACACGTGTTCGAGCCTAATTTTTTTTCCTTCGGTATGATGTCTTCTCTTGCTGACATATTACGTCGGGATTAGTAAAACAGCTATTCAGCTAGTGACACAACCTACCTTCAGCTATAATCAAATCCCGGCGCTGTCAGCTTAGGTATGAATCCGATGATGACAAAGCCGTAGAAAGAATGATGAGAGCATAACATGATTTTGAGCGTGCATAGTTCTCAACTCTAGTGAACCCGCCGTGGTGTCACCAAATGCTATCGAATTGTATCTGGCTTGAATCGTGGTTCAGATTCGCATCAGTGGGAAACATTCGTGGCTCACGCCATGTATTATGACACTAAGGCGTGGCGCAAAAAAGGCCACATTCAAAGATCGCTGGCTGGTCCGATATAGCAGTTCAAAATCATCCCATACGTCTGCGTTCCAAGACACCACAAATACCGTGGCCCGGGATGCCTAGTAGAAGCTCACAAATGTCTCTATGTTGGTCAAATGTAGGACAGATGCTGCCTAGAAATTATCGAATCACGGCGTTGGTTCTCCAGGCGCCGTCGAGGCTCGCGACATGGKGGCGTGATAGGCGTAGAGGTCCCCATTGTGATATCCCTCAGATCCATTCCAGTTCTGCGTTAGGTCCTTGGTAGTGGCGAAGTGAAATCACATCGGTCGCACTCCTCTTCTCGACTCTCACAACGTCGAACAGCACTAATCTGGCATCCCTCCAACAATTGTCTATGCTGGGACGTGATCTCTAGCAAGTGGCGAGGGCAATATGGAATGTGGACACAGAAAGTTGAGCCGGCGATGATTGGGGCTTATCAGCTCCTCATATGATGGGAAGATCTTTTGAACAGGGGCGGCTTGAATTCCGCACGTGGTTTTACGATTCAGCCCGTTGCAGACAGAGATCAGAATGAGAACACTCGTCTGAGTCATTTGAGTGTGGTCGATGCAGTTCAGAACTTGTAAAGATGCACTTGAGGCTCATTGATAATGTTCACGTTTATGTGGCCCTGCCATGGGGTAAAAGTAGTGGAGACTGATCATTAATCACCCCTAACTCGACCTCCCTTCGGTCCTTTTCTCTCTCAGCTCTGATGTGTTGGCGATCTGTGGTTCGGGGAAGTGGGCAGAGCTCCAGCTGCTTACCTAGTTAGGTACCTACGTCTTAAGTTAGGTACATTCTGGTAGAGGTTGTCGTCCCAATACAACGGCTGCCTTGCATATTATTGGTCTAAGCTAAAATGACGGACAGGTCCGCTAAAAAGCTGTTGAGAGCTATGCATTTAGTTTAATTAATTGACAGGTATGTGGGCAGTTTTCAGACACCTAAAGTTTATGATTTGATTGCTGTCTTCTCTAGGTAGTTTATCTAATTCAATGAAACCTCAGCTTCCTACTCATACGCCATACCTAGGTGGCGCATATATTTCCGGGGGTCGGAAGCTATGCTACCGATTCCTTTTACTATATAACTGCTGAGAAGCCCTATGTCGGTAGTCGGAACATGGCCCGGGGTCATGATGCAGCTGTCCATCCATCGCTGGGTGGTTCCGTACCTCCACCCCTTTATCAAGATCTCGGATCGATGGGTGTCAGTGCGTATTACGGGCTCAGAAAATTGGAGATAAGGTACCGGGCGTGGGGCAGCAATGTCGGGAATTACAGGAGCCCCCCCCATAAGGCCTATGCGGTCTACCGGTCGATCTTAAGCGAATTGGACTGATCACCTTACACACTGAACCTTTCAGGTATAAGCCAAATGTACAGCTCCCACTTGGGTAAGTCAGAGCTGTGTGCCAGCTGAAATATCACTTCATACCGAGGAAAAACATTTCCGCTTCACCAACCCAAGTGTGTATATGATGGTTGAGTTGAAGAGGCCTGGGCTCCGAGTGGCGCATTTAAGCGACACCTTAGTCTTGGCAAAGAGATGGTTTAATTCCAACCTCTTCTCTCGCCAAAGGGGCCGTTGTCAGTAGTCCATGGAAGTTCACAAAGCTATTCCTGCAAATGGACCCTTCTGAGAGCTCTCCATATGAAGTTACGAGATAAGCTTGACATTTCCTTATTATCAAACGTCGCTTCAAGCTTACTCGATATCCCCAAGTTCCGTGAGCTAAACAAGCGACATGTATGGACGGGCCGAGCCACGTCAGCAGCCTGGATATGCTTGTGAGGGTAAGTTTCAACGTCTCAGCCTCTGGCAACACAAGTTTAAACACGGCATTGAACACCGAATAAGAGAAGGATGTCAACCAGGAAGCCTGGACTAAACACGATATTACACCGTCATCTCATCTGTACTCATACTAATTGCATGAAAATACGAAGAATGCCGCAAGAAAAAGCTACGGTGCGACAGACAACGGCCGCAATGCGGTGCTTGTGCCAATGCCCAAATTCCATGCGAAGTCAACGACCGCCGTGTACCCCGTGGCCCAAAGAAAGGGAGCATAGGTGCCCTTCGTAGCCGCATTGGTAGGCCCTTGTCATCGTTGATATTTCTGCGAATACTAAATGTCAACATAGTGGCATTGGAGCGCCGTCTCTCAACGACACAGGCCGAGGATGGTATGACAACAGACGGACATGATCTTGGGTTAACAGCAGAGTCACCGGCGAAAGAGACCGTCACAGCACAATTTGCTTGTACGTGCCTTGATCTTACCCCTTATTGTCTAATTGGGGGAGGCCATACCTCCGACATGTCCGAGACATCTTCAACAACGGCCTCTGATCTTTATTTCAGCGGGAATATTGACTCCTTTCTTGCAGTGCCAGATTGGGATGGACACCAGCAAGAACATTTACCAAACCACACGATACCTCTGACTTGGGGACCACCAGAGACCGCACCTCATTCTCCACTGCTGTTCCCCGACCCCCCAATCCTGCCTACTTTAGCAACATCATATCCGTCACCTAAACAGAGCCCTACATCAGTTGGTGACGTCTTCATATCAGACCTCACGAAAGCAGATTTGTGAGTTCCTTTATATCAGGGAAAATTCAGTTTCAGCGCGCTTACTCTATTTGCAGAATACAGCTCTATTTTGACCGTGTTCATCCAATTGTCCCTATTTTGAACAAGCCGAAGACATTCAAATGGATAACTGATGGAAACTCTATGACAGAGGCCCAGCAATGCCTACAGTATGCTATATGGACGTCTGCTACGGCCTTCTCAAGCCAATTCGGCGGCTTCCAGGAGACGATGTACGCTAAAACACGTTTCATGCTCGACCAACTGGATTTAAGTGGTAATGACTCCTTGATCTGTCATATCGAACACGTTCAAGCATGGATCTTGATCACTTTCTACGAGTTCGGCCGAACAAACTACCGTCGTGGGTGGCTTAGTGCCGGCCGAGTCTTTCGCCTTGTGCAGTTTTTGAGGCTCTACGATCTTGACAGCCCCAAACCCCTGGGACCAGGTTGCGAGGACGATCCAATATCATTAGAGGAGAAGAGGCGCACCTTTTGGGTAGCCTACTGTCTTGACCGGTTTATTAGTGTCAGCGAAGGAGCACCAATGACATTGAACGAAGAAGTGGTAAGCTTTCTCCCTTGTTACATCAGGGGCTGGATGAGAACAAGCCCCTCCCGATGGATTAATAGTTGACCCTCAGTCTTGATAGGTCTACACACGTCTCCCATGCCTAGACGACGAGTTTCAGAGGGGACTTGTACCACAAGAGTCATTTCTAGCAGAAACTATGTCTTCTGCGGAAATGCGACCTTATGCTCCACTCGCGGAATGCGTCATCCTAGTCACAATATGCAGCCGAGCGTTGTCTCACAAGCAGATCTACACAATAGAACCTATATACAGCAACATTGCTCTTGATTTCTCCTCCAGACACGATTGGTTGGACAGCATGCTGACACGCCGGCTCAACAACCTGCAAGTTACCTACCCCTCGCTGACTGTGGCTGAGAACCCCATGATCATTTTCTCATACATGGTCGCGCATGCTGCCGTCATACACCTATGCCGCATTATTGAGACATTGTCAAGAATTGATCAGAACCACCAATCTCTGCTGTGGGAATTCCAGGAGCGGGGACTCTGGGCAGCTCAGGAAATTGCCCGGCTAGCGAAAGAGCACGAACACCTCGGCTATTTCAAAGCGCATACATTTATGCCCCTCACCATCTACTTGAGCGCAATGAGGCTTGCAAAGCATTTGGAGGTCCGAAAAGGCAAGATGGAAGCAGACGAGATCGAGAGTGTAGAGAAATCACTGCACGCCTCTATCGAGGCATTGCAGAAGCTGCAGTTAGTGAATAATCTCGCTAACTACTACCTGCAGCTCTTACAGCAATGCACATAAAGTACTTACCTAGGTACATAAGTCGAACTATGGATCACGACGTCCTTCAGGAGTGAAGACCAGACATCTCTATTCTCTTCAACACCGAGATGACTGAAGACCTAAATCTAGGATAACTGGGCCATTATACATGTATGGATGCCGTTCACATCAGTTGGCGTCACATCGTGCGTAATTAACTGGAGGACTGCCAAAGCATGATATAGATAACTGGACCTTCGAATGTTCGGTGGTTCCTCTCTATTCGGGGTTTCTGTTCTTATATGATATCTCCTACAAAGGTCTCCCTTAAGCAGGAATGAGAGTCCAGCGAGCGTTTTCCCGAATCCCGCAGTCGTGGACTTCCTAGTTACAAGGAGCGCCTTTCGACTCATCACACCAATAGTCGCGATAACCTTTATGGGATGGAAAATATTATACAGTATTTCAGGAGAATACTAAGTCGCGATGACTCAAATAGCTATGACATCTATCCGAATATTCACGTCTCGAATATCAATGAGATAATGAGAAGTATCTTTAACAGACTGAAGGCCTACGTGAGAATTCCAATACGGCAGAGCCAAGCCAATACAACTAGAGTAGATTCGCAACCAAGGGGGCTACTAGCCCTCGTAAGAGGTAGATGAGAAGACAAGTGATGTCATAGAGTGTCTGCAGCTCATGGAAAGGGGGTTCACTGGCCTGGTAGGAATCAAAATCTCCGAACTCCAGTGTGTAATTCGAACAATAAAAGAATTTCCGGAGGCAATTCAACGCAGCAGCTGAGGTTGAATCAAGCATTGCCGAGGCGGCTTGCTGCCTTGATCGTCGGTATCTAGAATATACTGAATGCTAGATCAATATAAATGTAGGTACCTACCTAAAGCAACGGCTGCACGCGTTTGCCAAGGAGGTCAGAATTCAGGCCACTCTACTTCACTCGGACCATGCAAATCCCTTCGGAAGCCTTCGTTTTCCGCCTAGCGGATTCTAGGGTATATGAAGGCCGCTGGATACGCGTCCTCACTTGTTCGGAAGTACCACATTCGCATCCGAGCATCCTCGTCATCATAGAAGGCCACCACTACACCGTCTTGAGTTTACCTCCAAGCATTGACTCCCACGGAACCCATTCAGGGGCTCAAGCAATCTCGATTTGCTGCTGAGGTACGTCGCACCATTATGTGTCATCCAGGCACTAGCCGCCATAGCACAACTGCCAACAGTCGAGGACAACGATGTGGCATATATCGGTACCGATCTTCATGGAGCTGGATCCTTTCTCAATATTCAATACAGGAAGGGGACTAGTGGTCAAAGACGATTCGCACCTCCTGCGGCCTTCTCGTACAAACCTGGAACTCCCGTGAATGCAACTTATGTTGGTGCTGCATGTCCACATAATTTTGGGAATCCCCTTCCTCAGTATCCGGAGATCTATGATAATGTTACCAGGATTTCAGAGGACTACCTCACAGTTCGCGTGACTCGACCCCTGAACACGAGCTCTTGTGCAAGCCTCCAGGTGATTGTCTACATATGCGGCTCGAGATTTGAGTTTGGCGCCATCTACGACGAGATTACCTACAATCCCCCAAAATTCGTGAGACTAGACGAGTTGAAAGGATTCCCTGTGATTTATGTCGACATCAAGTCAGTACATACTCAAGCTCATATACTTAACTTACGTCACGACCCTAACTGTCAGACTGTCAGTTATCATGTTGGGATCTTCGGCTTTGCTATATCGAGCCCCTAGCAAGATGAGAATAGCGTAAATGCAGGTCTACTAGACCAGTATCTTGGCCTCCAGCGGGTTTGCGAACACATCGAATCTTTTGGTGGCAATCCGAAAAATGTCACCATTTTCGGTCAGGATGTTGGGTGGGCAAGCAGTGAACAATATTCAATGGAACTCCGAATTCCTTTTCAACAGAGCTATCCTTCAATCAGGGCCCACCATCAGCGGCGTTGCGCTTACGGCAGGAGTCACAGAAAATAATACAGCTCAAGTGACACGGGCTGCCAATTGCACGCCCCAAAACAGGCAGGAGGAGCTATCCTGCCTTCACGCTCTACCAATGAATACTCTCAATGATGTGGCTATCGAATATGTACATGCGTTCTCACGCCCGGGAGGGTTTGGTACATTTAGGCCAACAGCGCCATCTACCTTTATTCCCGACACTCCCTCCACACTTCTTCACAATGGTCACTTCAGGGAGGACGTGGACATTCTTGGAGGCTGGAATGAAAACGATGGATCTGTATTCGCTTCACAAACAATCAATAGCACTCGAGATTTCACTGCGGCCATCACGGGCCTCTTCCCTGGCCCTTCGAATTCTAGTTTTCAGGCTCCGTCTGGGCTCTACTGAGTCTCAAACTTCTCTAACGACGCCGAGGATAGCATCGAACTCAACTACTTCCGAGGGTCACAAGTTGTCCGAGATATGCACTTCGCGTGCCTGTCACTTCGCATGGATCGAGCTTGGCACTATTTCGCTTCCGACCGAGCTGTTTACATGTTCACGCTGAATCGGTTGGTCTTCCACGAGAGATAAATGCATGACCACCACGGGTTCACTGGTATGAGCCATTTCAGTGACGTTACATATGTATTTTATGCTGTCAATAACGCAGAGTGGTCATCAACGGTCATCCAGAGCGACCGTGAAATAGCCTCTCTCATGTCCGGTAGCTGGGCATCTCTTGCGAGGTTCGGACAACCTACAGTACCATCCATTTCGGATGGGGGACTCGGCATAAGTAACTTAACATTTGCAAATTGGACGCAGGCTGACTGGATAGAAGAAGCAGGAGAAGGTTTCCAATTGCAAGTCATAGGTGGACCGCGCAATGGAATGACGTGGAGCTTTGGGGGTTATGATGAAAATTGATGTGCGTGCTGGGGGTCCGAACGTGTATTAGCACAGACATGGACATGAGTCTGTCTGCGTCCTTGTGCAGCTGAGATGCAAGATCTATTCCTCGCTACACCGTGTTCGACTACAGGGAAATAGGGGCTGAATACGATCAAGTGTGTGCCTAACCTATCAAAATTACTATCTACCTCTTATCTTTTTGAGAATATCAAAATCTACTTGACTCAGTCCGATGAATTTATATTATCAATCGTCATGCAAGAAAGCTGTAGTTTTTCGAGATGACATCGAATCCTTCGGTGCGCACCAAGCCCTCAAGCACGTGTAGATTCACGTTTCACTAGTATAATGTATTCAAATGAAGATAGATGACCGCCAATACAGATTGATCGCCATTTAACTCATATATCCTGACTAATATTTTGCTATTACTACCTCTATACCACAGTGCTCCCGCTAACTCAGCATCATCACGTCATCTGCTTCAAATGCACATGGAGTGCACATCCGAGTTGAATAGCCAACCCCCAATATCCCTTCCAAATGTAACGCTCGTAATCTTCAACGTAGAACCCCACGGCCCGATCTTTCATCTTTAATATAGGTAGTGTAGGGTACGCTGCGGCCCTCGAGGCAGCCATATCTTGCACAATCACGTATAGTTCCGAAGCCCAGCATCATGAAGGCTTGCAGCCACATCCACTGCCAGCCGGAATGAATACCAGGAAATTAGCCCCCCGGCACGTGGGCCCGCCCGTAGAATATCGTCAGCCTATAGTATAGCACAAACATTGTTTCCAATCGAGTGCCAAGCCGGATTCGTGCTGGATCGATCCAAATCGCCTCACAAATCTTCCGAGATCTCAATATTAAATAAATTAGGTAAGGCTTGAGATCAGCTGTGAAGTTGAAAAAGGCCTGCCCGCTTCCGTGAGACTACGACGGAAGAAGGTGCTGGTAACTCGGGACAATCCGGAACCGAAGCCTTGGGAGCGTTATTCCGCCACCGTGGGGAAGCACAATGCGTGTGATGGGGCCCGGGGGGGAGGGACGAACACCGCCATTGCTCCCGCCCCCCACGTAGTGGCGCCGTTGGATATCCGCAAAGCCTTATGCTCTTTAGGCTTTCAAATCTAACGGTTGAGGTTCTAGACCTGTAGCCTTGAATCCAATGACATCTAAGCTTACGAGCGAGGAAGGATGTGATTGTAGGAATTAATTCCGCTTACCAGTAGAAGTGCAACTATCAAGAAGCCCCCATTTTGGCGTTGGCAGCTGCTTACCACACCAAAAGCTGCCGGAAGTGGTCTGTTCGCCTTCGTATTACTCAAGTGCAGCTCGGTAAGCGCATATCAACCAAAACAGAGACCGGTATAGAAGCACTATGCCCAATCGGAGTTTTGTGGCTGCTTACGATTCCCCCTCCCGGTGTGGAAGCCAGGAAAAGTTTAGCCGTACAAATGATACTAACCAAAGGATGAATAAGCTCTAGGTGACGGAAGCTGCATGAACCTGCATTGCATGATGCAATCAACAGAGTGCATCAGCTAGCGCAGATAAACAGACTAATATAGGTGGAAAGGGGTATACACCAATAGGTACCTAGCCATCATATTCTCGAGTTGGGAGGAGAAAATAGTGTCACAAGCTTGATTGCGGGGTGAAAATCTTAAAGGGAAATTTTTTTTAATTACCAGATTACCTAATATCTGACGGTTTCAAGCACTTCCATTTCCCTAGCCATTCGGCCGTTGAAGTTAGTGGGAGTTAAACGGAACGTGTTTGTCGTGTCAGCAGCTACTTGTAGCTGTATCGGGGGGGGCGCTGTTTGAAGTGGTGTGGATTGGGCTGATGCTAGGTCTAGACGTGTCAATAAAATCCGTGCTTACCTCACATAGGCTTGAGACACCGTCTTGACAAATTCATCCTTCACATTAATAGCCTTGTCCAAGAGATGATGAAGCAGATATGGTCTCTTAATACAGACACATTGACACCCGTTCTGAGTTCAAGCAGGGCAAAGCCTTGATTTATATCCAAATTTAAGGGACTCCAAGGCAAGTCCTTATTACCTAATTTCGTTGAGTCAAGGTCACATCAACTCCGCCAAATAACCCCCTTTTTGATTCCACTTTTTCTTGAAAGCTACAAGCCGACTTAGACCCTTCTAACATGTCACAGCTGGATTCTTGTCGCTATGGATATATAGTTCACATAGACAAAATGGCTAGGAAGTGTACTTGTGTTCTGGATGGTGGGACAAAAAACAGCTTCTCAAGGACCCGAGACTTCTATTGGTATAGCATACATCCTTGTACGCTTCTGTTGTTGTGATCATACGAACAATCACAAATTTACATGGTATCTACCATGAAACTTCGCTTTATCAGAGTCAACGTTATCCGATTCAGGGGCTTCTCAATCATGTCACACACTCCGCAGCCAGAATACTGAGTGTTGATGTCAATGAGATTATCAAAATTATGTTTTCTCTGCTATTTCATTATTCCGTGTAAGAACTAGTCTATAGAAATCCACGACTCTATCTCCTCCGTGGGCGGTTGCCCAACTTCGCGAGTCATTCCCCCGTTCCGTTGGCAGAACATGGTACTAATGAATGGAACTTGCGAAACGTTGATCATAACAGGGCCATTTTCCTGCAAAAAGAAAAAATATACGAATTAGCCACTTACGCGGTAAATTATTAGATTAGGTAGAGATTCGCAATGTTAACTAACTCTTTACTAAAAACAGGAAAATATCAGAGTCCTGAGCATTGATGGCTTCCAGAAGTCATTCTGAATTCGTGGATCGGACAACTATTGCGGATTTCACTAAAAATCCCTTTTCCCAAAGATATACTGGAGGCTAAGAGCTTGTAATGGATGCATCTCAATGATAATTATCCCTTATTTGGATCGCTATGGAGTTCTACGGACTAAAATGAGTAAAATCGGCATTGAAGCCACCGAAGTTTGATAAGCTCTGCGCTACGTCATGGCATATTCTAGTATTAAGTGGCAAGTAACGGAAGCCCAGATATCACCTGGGTGAATTTTCTTTTCCAAATCGATCAATTCTAGCTTTAGGTCAAAATGAGTTGGCTGCTAGCCAGCCAAAAAGGGGCTAAAAGGGGTTACAACCTACAATGATCCAAACATCCTATTCCGTTCACTAGGGTGATAATTTCAAGGTAAAATACTCGTCAACAACATCGAACCCATATCGTGTCAGACCTAGGCGTTTTTAGTCTTAGGGAAAAGAAATCTCGGTTTTGTTCAAAACCGGCCTACAAAGACTCTATGGCAACCCCATAAACTTACCAGTACTTGGAGGAGAATAAATTAAATGAATACTATCGGTGTCTGGCGCGTATAGTAGCTATGGGACCCTCTCGTTGGCTGCAATGTTGCTGAATTGACAAGAAATTTCGTAACCAGGCCAGCCTACCTCTCCGTATGTCATTACCGCGTAGAAGACCCAGAGACTATAAAATTATACTGAACTATCCATTAGGCGTAATAACTTCCGCGTGTTGGGGTTCATAGCTCTTAGATGACTTTATTGTATCTTTAGGGGTGATAATATCTTCTGATAGGCACCTTTTGCGTGCCCCCGGACTTGGAGACAAGAACCAACTGAGAAAGAACGACCATCAAATTCTTTTCGGAGATGCATCAATATGTCGTAAATGGGCGTTGATAGAGATTCACAGCTCGACTCTGCTCACAACGATTGTCATTGCGGACTTCGGACTTAGTTGTTACCTCACGGTACGAAAATCTGAGAGGCCAAGAATCTACTGTTCAAGGAAGAGAATCATTCATAAGTGATGTGTGGCCGTGACAAGTATGAGATGCAGATGTAAATATTCAGCTAAGGTGCGCCAATTATAGTCCTAGCAACTCTAGTAAGAGGCTCATACGCGTCCTACGCCAACATTAGCCTTATGCATCACTAGGCTAACGCATGCACAAGGCGCATCAAGTGGACAACTATCACCGAACATACATGGTGCAGAATCTTTAACGATTATGTGGGAGTGAAGCTGTAAGTCTATCAATAACGGGCAATGACACTTCCATCGGCGACTTAAGCGAGGAGTTGTACAACTTAAGATAGCTTTATATACCTCATAGACTAGAGCTTCACAATCGGTGTCGGCGGACACGCGACCGTTGGAGGGGTCACAATTACTACTTAGTCGGCAGGCTTTACTACCGATCATATTGTTACATGCTTCAGCTCTTGCAGATTCCTCTATCATAAGGGTCTCAGAGTCCCGGAACTCAGGTATTTCCATTCTACCAGAGGAATGACCGGCTTGTTCAAGATTATGCCTAGGTAAATATATACTGCGAATGAACCTTTCACCATACTCTATGGGTAATATTCCCACTCTTAGAACTCTTCGGCTATCGTTAAGTATATCCTCGAAGCCTAGCTAACCCAACATAATATCGATCTACCCTGAAGGATTTTACCTCCGTTCATATTCATCCTTTTAGCGACGTGAATAAGCGGCAATTTCGTTAGGATGTCAGCTGAGTCTTATGTCTTGTGGTTCTTTAAGCATCTCCTGGTTTTATACTTAGTTGTTAGTAGGGAACCTCTTCATTCATCGTCATGAATTCTTCGTGCTGGGTATGGCGATGGTATAGCTATGCCAAACTTTTCATTGTTTACTTGATAGACTCGTGTGGAGGAAGACGTTATCGATGGAACTCTATGATATCTTGATAGAGCTCAGTGCTCAGGTATCGGAAAGAAAACTTTGATTCCTCTTGCACCATTTGTACCTAATATTTTGAACACCATACGTAGAAACCGTGATCCCGCATTTCATGACTAGTACTCAGAATACGTCGGTCTTGAGTAGAAGTGTCAGGAGTCGAGATATAAGGTAGATACTGAGGCGACAATGTAGAGAAACTATGGCTGCTGACGATTAAGCCTATCTGGTCGTGGCGCCCAATCAGCGGCCGAGGAAAATCAAATTTGCGAATGCAGCTTCGGCATAGGATCTCTGATCGCCGATTCGTGAGGCTGGAACTGACGATAGAATACCGTAGAACCCCTCCTCTCAGTCAACCATATGCCATGAGCCGACAGCCTCACGGTCCATTTGTATCAAAGTTATATATCTCGAATATATCGATATTATAACAATACTTCATGATTGAGATTCTCTCTTATTCATGAGAACGCAATGGAGGCTCTAGCGGTAGTCGGGTTAGCCTCCAATATACTTCAGTTCATAGAATGCGGTTACAAAGTTATTATGATAGCGAAAGAGCTACATGAATCTGACCAGAATGCGACCCAGTCCAACGAAACTACCACTTTTATAACGCGAGAGATGCGGGAGCTCAGTCTGAGAGTCATGGATGACTTGCCAGGATCCGATCTAACTGATGATGAGAAAGCTCTGAGTCGGCTTGCTCAAGAGTGCAGTCGGCTTTCCAATAAGCTCCTAGTGCTACTAGACAGTTTGAAAGTCAAAGACCAGAGAAGAAAACGCGATGTGGTGACAGCAGTGTTTCGGAACATTAGAAAAAGGGGCGAACGGGAACAACTTCGAGCGTGTCTCGACAATTACAGAACGCAGCTGAACGTTCAGGTCACTAAGATGTCTCAGTAAACGTCACGCCTATAATATGCTAAGAATTTTAATTTCTAATTACAAGAATCTAGCTCGGATCTAGTTCGAAAACTAGAACATACGATTGATACAGTATCGGCGTCTCAACAAGACATACTGTACTTGAAAGACCATGTGCACAAGCTTCAACACATGTCAATGATTGACTCATCCAACATGGTCGCATTGTTCCGTAAGCTCCAGGACGCAGTTGAGGTCCAATCACGACAGCTTTCTATCTTACAAAGCATACGATACCCCCAAATGCATGATCGGTTTGAAAGCGTTGAAGAAGCACATCAGAAGACCTTCGAATGGCTCCTCCGTGGCCCAGAAAAGTCCCAAGGTGACAGAGACGGGCGTACAGAAGACAGCAATGAGAACCAAACTCCAAGCTTTGACCAGACCAGCCCACTTACGCAAGAAAAATATCGACAGCATAGGGAGTTCGTAACCTGGTTACAAGGAGAAAATGCTCCACACCCTGACAATGTCGCTGGCCTTGGTATGAGCTCGAATGCGTTCAGCTCTGAATTCGTACACAAGAGTAGCATCTTCCGTATAACGGGGAAGCCGGGCGCTGGAAAGTCAACTCTAATGAAGTTTATATGTGGAAACGAGGCTACATCAGAGCACCTAAAGACTTGGTCAGGACAGAAGCATCTTATTTGCGCCAAGGCCTTTTTCTGGAGATTAGGGAGCGACGAACAGAAAAGCCTTGCAGGACTCGCAAACTGCTTACTTCACCAGATCCTGAAAGCAGCACCGGCCCTAATTCCAATTGCATTCCCCTCTGCGTGGGAATCGGACTGTTCAAACCCAGTTCCCTTTGATCCCAACGGCACACAGGCGTTCGACTTGCTACTCAGAAGCGATGGAGTTTTTGAGAAGCATAGGATGATCTTCTTCATAGATGGACTAGACGAATTTGATGGACGGCCTATCAAGTTGATACGTGAAATCATTGGTTGGACAAAGCGCAATCCTGGCGACCTGAAAATATGTGTGTCCAGCCGGCAACTGAACGAATTCGAAGTGGGATTCAAAGACTACCCATGGCTTCGAATACAGGAGTGGACGCGGGATGACATTAAGGTGTTTGTCACGGATAGATTTGATGAAATATCCGACTTGTCTATTTCAGTCGACGAACACGATCTCAACACTCTAGCCGAAGTGATTGTTGATAAAGCTGAAGGCGTCTTTCTCTGGGTTCGAGTAGTACTCGCAGCTATTGAACAAGGCGTACTCAATGGTGACGAGTTCCAAGACCTCTGGGAAAAAGTTGCCGCCTTCCCGTCGGAGTTGAAAGATCTCTACCAGCATTTGTTCGATTCGATCCCAGAGTGTGATCGCCAAAAAGCATTCGAAACTTTGATATTCACCTATTATCGAAGAGCAGATAGACCGCAGGCTTTGCTGCTTTATAAGTTCCTTGGCGACGTATCCAAAAACCCGGATTTTGCGACGGAGTTGCCCATGGAACCATTGCGAGACGAAGAACTCAAAAGGTTTCTGGCCAGCGCCAGTCGTCAAATAAATGGACTGTGTAAAGGATTTCTCGAAATCAGTCCTGCGAAGCGACAATGCCATAGAGGCGATAAAGACGTGAAATTCATGCACAGTACCGTCGCAGAATTTCTCCACCAGTCGAATATCAGGAACATAATTGAGCCCTGTCTTAGGAGCATCGACATATTCGATCGGCTGTGCCAGTCATTCTTGGCTTTTGCGAAATCCATAGATACGGATGAATTTTTCAATGTCCCTCCTCACAAAACCGGGGACCTGGTTGCTCTTGGAATTGATCCTTTTGCACCTGATGGCTACTGCCCATTTCTATTTCAACTCGACCAAATTATCCACACGTTCATCCGAGGCCCCAATTTCTACCGCTTAGAACAACACGTACCAAGGTCAACGAATCGCTTTCTCTCCTTTCTAGGTCGAACGGAGCAAATCGCGAGTCAAAGGCTCCAAAAAAGGCTGAGAAGTAATCAGAGAATCATATTAGGCCAGCTTATTGAGTATGGTAACACATCTAATTATAAACTTTACGATCTATGCTGGTTCCCGATACCACAATCTCATTTTATCAGTACTCTGGCCGCACAGAATCTCCTATTTGAGTATTTTGGCAATGACGGACCATGCAATCTCCGAGTGCTTTATCAGGTTGACCCAGTATCTACCAAGCAATTGGCAAATTTCATCCTGAGTGGTTTGTCCTCTTGGATGGATGATTCAAGAGCATTCAAGATAGTAGAAGGTCTTTTTCAAAGCGGAATATCTCCAAATACACAACTAGAGGCATATAAGTCTGACGAGTCTAAAACAAGGTGGGATCTATGGAGTTGGATCCTTAGACGTTTAACTTTTCTAGAATTGCAACATCCTTTTGGAGGAGCAGGATACAAACTAATTGGGCTCTGTCTCCGATTTGGTGCTGAGGAGAACTTTACTCTGGTGTTTGGTCCCTGCTACGAAGTAATAGGAGCCGGTCAACTTATTGTACGGGTCCATTGTGGTGATGTCAATGGCCAACGCACGGATCTAGAGGCTTCTCAGTTTCGGGACATTTGCGTTGACTACCATTTGGACATTGTTCGGTATGCAAGCAAAAAGGGTGGGATTCTGACTTTGAGGGATATACTCACCTACTGCTTTCCCGACGACTACCACTATCTCTGCGAACTCCTTGACAAGAAGCACCCAGATTCACTTACTATGGAGCCAGTATCTAAATTCCATTCGATCGCCATGCCGATACTCTTTCCAGGAGAAAATCGATACGCCAAACAAGATGAGCAAGGTCCGTCTAAAGTTTACTTCGACCCTTCGGAAATACCGAAGCATTGTAAGCAATGTCTTGCACATTCTGAGAAATGTTTTGAAGACTTTGAGGCGAAGCTCAAAGAGAAAGAACCAGGAAGAGGTATGACCCTAGTATGAATAACACAGTTTGAATCGGAGCATATATATTATAGGTCGTGAGGGCTTATGGTGCTGAGATCTCATCCGAGGCTGGAAATAGGAATTATTGTCTATTTCATCACAATCACGGTCTCTCTATAAGTATTAATCAGTTACCCTAGAAAATATGGTGGCTTCAACGACTCGGGTCGCGTTGGGGCCTTCACGATGCTACGCTAAAGTCTAGAGAAAACCCTAAGCTTCCTCATCCTTATTGCACAGCAAGTCTGCGACAAATAGCCTTGTACGAAAGGCTACCGAGGAAGGGAAGTACCTAGTAATTACCTCGTCTGAACCAACTTCTCCCCTAGCAATAGTATATCTACCTAGGTACACAGCTATGTTCTGTCTTAACTTGAAGCTAAGACAGCTAGTACTACGGTCCGCGCCGCCTGTAGCTCTTGCGAGCCGGCCTATCTAGTCCACTACCGGCACCTTAATTAAGTAAGGTTAAGTGCTAGTAGTCAAAAAGCCCATCAAGTAATCGAGCTACGATTGCTACGTCAGCTACATAAATACCACAAGAATATTAAATATAGCTGTATCAGCCGATGCCCTAAAATAAGGGATTCAGAGGTTGGATGCGAAATATGTACCATTGATTTCCAATGAGTCCCCCGGCCCCGCAGATTGCGATCCATCCTACCAATCTATAATCTAGAATACAGCCGTCCCTCCTAATACCAAGTCATTAAAGATCGTAAGTGTAAGCTGGGGTACGACGCCTCCTAGCATGTTTCGAAACGAACTTGGTGGCTCTACAGCGCCAAAGCTGCCAAAGCGGCAACTCCAACTAGGCCCATGCCGATGTCCGACCTGGAGGCGGCGCCGGGACTTGAGGTAGGAGTAGCGGCGCCGATGGCCGAGCTGACGATGTTCGACGCCGATGCGACGGCAGACGGGTCTGGGTTGTTGGTCGCGGCCGTGCAGATTTCCGGGGCAAGAGTGGTAAGCTCTGAAAGATCGTTAGCCACGTTGAAAATAACGGGTCCTTTACTGTACTGGCGGAACTTACTGCCAATGTCATCTGAGGAGCATTTGCCTGAGAGGCCGATGCAACCCGTGATGCTCGAGATGAATGACTCCCTGTTATCACCACAGAGGCATGTGAAGTCCTCAGCAGAACATCCAGCAGTCTGCGCAGAACTGGCTAGACAGCTCGAGGCGCATTGTGGTAGCTGGGAGACGAGATCGGGGAGTGAGGTGGAGTTCTGAGCCGCAGCGAAGGCGACGAAGAGAGACAGGGAGACAGCGGCGAATTGCATCTTCGCGGTGGATGAAGTTGGATGTTTCGGATTTGGGTGGGACTTTCGGTGTCAATTGATTCTTATTCTTCTCTGGCCAGCCGAGAAAAGAGCAGAAGCGACAAGAGCGAAGTGCGAAGTGCGAAAGGCAACGAGCCGAGCGATTGTTCCGTGTATATGGATTGCGGGTTGTGGAAAGCGAAAGTAGCAAAGAGACCGACCTAAAACGACGAGATGGATTGATAGCACTAGAAAATACGACGAATTGGCAAAGAAAAGAGACGATTTAAAAATTCAAACTTCACTACAACACAACAGGGAACGATGCGATTTTTAGAAAGTGTCTGGCCACGCGTATATAAGGCGGCTGTGCAGCGCTGAATAATGTAGGCTGTGTAGCCGTACCCATAGTTCCCGAATAGATCAAGCAACGATGTGCAGCTTTGGCGCAAGATGAGTGGACGGCGGCTGACGGGGGCCGACAGGGGCAATAAGGCAGGTGGGGTTCGAAACGGTCTTGGCTCTCGTATTGAAACGTCTATCGATTCTTGTCAGATTTGGCGGAGACTGGGCTTGTGATCTATGTATCTGCCTAATCCCTGTGACGTCAAGGGTTCCATGGGCGGGTTCGGAAGAATTAGCCGGATATGTATCTTATTTTTCCGGTTATGTAAACCTATGGCTAAGCATGTGGCTAGAGTGATGGCGGTGCAGTGCGATCAATGCCCCTAATCCGAAACCCGAAACCAAAAATGGTGAAATTTGTACCACAATCACCAAATCCCATATCTTGCAATGTCATTCGTTCAGCCGCAATACCCTTGTAGTCTTGTGATGGCTGCGTCAAAACACGCAGGCACGTATCAGCTCAAATCCCTGATTAGGACGATAAGATGGGGATTCCGCTGCTCAGTACACATTTCCATCCAAGTCTGCATATCTCGCATGTGGTATTCTTGCTATAGACGCATTGTGGATGGCAACCAACATCCTCCCGCTGGATAAGCCTTTCGCCTGTTGGGGAAAGTCGGCCTCTATTCAAGACACTTAAAAGCCCGCGTGAGCGGCGGCTAGGTAGCACGTCATCCATCCCACCTATTTTCACATACTTTCTTACATATTGTCTCAATATGAATCGCTCTGAGTGTTAAATACCGTGCCCCCAAGGGTCGCGGCCCTGCCACCATGTGTCCCGCCAGATACACGACGAGTCTGGAAAAGGACTCAGTCTGTCCAGTCATATCTAACTCGTCTAGTAATTCCCTTGTCGAAGGCAGTAATAGCCTGGACTTTGAATTATCAGACTTGAATGCTATAAAGTCTGCACTTCCTGCACTGCCCCGGCTCTCGACCAAGATGTCTTATCAACCACTCGCCTCAGATGATCCTGACGAACAGAAGACTTATGGGTCTTTAGATACATCGCCTACTCGGAGCCCCGCGCCTCTGCTTGGCGAGAGCCTTCTGGTCGAAGATGCCGCCTCAGATATAGAGAACCCTTTTCTAGACACAGAAACTGCAGAGTATTGGCGACACGTCTACGAAAATTGCCAGTATGAGTGTAGACATGTCTTCAACCCGAAGCTCGAGTGGTCGGCCAAAGAAGAAAAGGAGCTGGTTCGGAAGCTTGACTGGAACGTCTGTTTATGGGCGGTATGAAACCGCCCACATGCTATTATGGCAGCTACTGACACCTCGATCCCGTCCAGTGCGTGATGTTCTTCGGCTTGCAGGTAGACCGCGGGAATCTCTCGCAGGCTGTCTCCGACAATATGCTAGATGACTTAGGTTTAAATACTGATGGTATGCTTCTATGTGCTCAAGTCCTCGTCTCCCTACGTGTCTGTGGCGAGGTTCATGAACATCTACTTGCGTTTGAACTCGCAGGATGATCTCTCTTCCTGCCTCCAGATACCATATCCACTGAAAGGATAGTGTTGTCTACTAACAATATATAGACTACAACTATGGACATTCCATTTTCTTGGTTTCTTTTCTACTGGCGGAGTTACCTTCGCAGCTCGTGTCGAAGGCTGTGGGTCCAGATCGATGGATTCCCATGCAGATGGTTCTGTGGTCATTTGTTGCCATCTCTCAGTGTGCCCTGACTGGCCGGGGCTCATTTCTACTTACAAGAAGCTTGCTTGGATTCCTCGAGGTAGGATATCCTAGCCAGGTTCTTCCGGGGTTCTCAAGCTAATCCATCATATTATAGGGAGGATTTATCCCTGATCTAGTACTTTGGCTCTCGTACTTTTACACGTCGCGCGAACTGCCTATACGGCTTAGCTACTTCTGGACGACACTCTCGGTGACAGGCATCATCACATCTTTGTTAGCCTTTGGCCTACTACACCTCAGAGGCGTTTTCGGTTGGGAAGGATGGCGATGGCTCTTCCTCGTTGAGGGGTCTATTACTTTGTGCGTTGGGATTGCGTCATTTTTCATGATGCCCGCGTCTGCAGTACAGACTAAGACCTGGTTTCGCCCAAAGGGTTGGTTCACAGAGCGAGAGGAGGCGATTGTGGTTAACCGAGTACTTCGCGACGACCCCTCTAAAGGGGATATGCACAATCGCCAAGCACTGACGCCTAAGCGGCTGTGGGAAGCCTTAAAAGACTACGACTTGTGGCCGCTATACGCCATCGGCTTCTGCGCCTACGTACCGCAGTCACCTCCGAAGAACTATCTCACTCTTACACTTCGATCCCTCGGATTTAGCACATTCAACACCAATCTCTTAACTATCCCAGCAGTGAGTGTGAACCGACCGGACTCCCAGTCATGCTTCTAACTTCCACTAGGACGTAATACATATCATCAACCTCATTCTACTTACCAGACTATCTGAGTGGCTGAATGAGCGGTCACTAGTAGCTATTATGCAGCCTCTTTGGACCCTCCCATGTATCTTCGCCTTAAGGTTCTGGGGAGGAGTGGTTGAGGATAGATGGGGAACTTACGCGATCCTCATAACCTTACTCTCCTACCCTTATTGCCGTGTGTATCCCTTGCTTCATTGTATCTGATATCCCTCTTTGAGCTGACATCCTAGTAGATGCGATCCTCGTCGGTTGGTGCTCCAAGAACTCAAATAATGTTGGTACGAGGACAGTTTCGGCAGCGCTATATAACGTAGGTTGAATCCGTGCTCCCCGTAGAAGCAATACAACTTACAGTATATCAGATGAGTGTTCAGGCCGGGAACGTGTACGCTTCGTACATATATCGCGACGATGATAAGCCGTTATACCGCCGAGGGAACACGACGCTCCTGGTGATTAACTTGGTTTCCATACTCGTCTTCCTATTGACGAAGCTTTACTATGTCTGGAGAAATAAGCAGAAAGAGCGCCTATGGAATGCGTTAACCGAGGAGCAGCAGATCGAGTACAGGAAGACAACCAAGCTTCAGGGTTCCAGAAGGCTCGACTTCAGGTTTGCTCACTGATATCCGGGGGGGGTCAGATCGCTTAGATGTGGAAAAAGCTACCTGAGCACTTAGAACATTGGGATAACATACATAAAGTAACAAGGAGTTACATGTAGATTAAGCCACCTTAGGCAACTACTTAGAGTAAATTATCCTTATTCCACCCATTCAACAATTACTAACGATATCATCACCGCAATCGAGTTAATCGACGTCACCCCTAAAATCGCCCGTGGATCTCTCCGTTCCCTTAGATTCGAAGAGCGCTAGCTTGTGGGATATCACGTGATACATGAAAGTCCTCATCTGGGTAACTGTTGAATAAAGCATAGATTCAACATTGAGAAGGATGTTGTATTGATTAAAATCTCTGTTGTCTGTTCCATACAACAGATGCAAACAGATATATTACTTGCAAACGCACTTTATGCTGGTGTCACTCACGTGACTATTTGACAGTAACCACCCGTCACCTGACTGTCACATGACTCCCTTTGACAGAACACCTCCGCCACAAGGTCATAGGTAATCACGGCGCGTACTCTCATCCTAAATAGCTACCTAGACTTTCCCCTACGCAGAAACATTCCATATGGGGTAGTTCTGTGGTTGTAGGTACCTTCTACTTGATGATTTCTATGACAATTTACCCTTGGGAAATTGCTATTGGACTAGCCAGCAGTCTTGCCAGAAGGGCATTAGATTAAGTATCTCATGTGTGGATAATACTGTAACGCACAGTATAGGAGTCCTGTCTGGTGTATTACAGTATTGGTCTCACATAGACTGTTTCTGTTTACATGTGCACTTCAACGTACATATAAAATCCCATCACATCGTCCTCCTTTGAGTCCGAAACCGAAAGATGGAGCCCGCAGTATAAGTATCAATAACGCATCAAGCTCATATTAGCACTGTGCCGCTGTGATACACAATCCAGTTCCCCAATCAACTGCCTAGGAATGCCCGCATCGTCCTCAAAGCATCACTTTTATGTGATTCTAGGTCAAGGGCCCCAACATGAGCGAACGTCAGGCCCAGCGATTCGTTCAATTTCTTTGGATCGAGCCCAGCAACCTCATCTTGACCACAGAACAGACGGCCTGTTTGTCTGCCGGTATCAATAACCCGCTGGCATCTAGGCCGCCTCAATGTGTCGAACGCTTTAAACGCAGCATTGATCTCTCCTACGGATGATATGCTGCCAAGAAGATGACCGAGAATGAATGCGTCCTCAATAGCCATTCCGGCACCAGCGCTTTGCCAAGGAGATGTTGTGTGGGCTGCATCGCCAACAATGCAGACTCGATTGTTCGCATATGTAGGCGTGGATTTGTGCTCCCAAATAGCATAACCCTTGGGGTCTTCTTGATCTAGAATGAGCTAAAGCATGGTCAGATGTATTGCATAGTAACGAGACTCTGTAGTTCCATTCGAGAAATGTTTTATGGTATAAGCAACTTACCTCGACCATACCCTTGGCCACGGGGCCTTCATACCAACTTGCAGGCAGTGCATCCTCAAGCACCTGCCTTGTAACTGCTCGCTTTCTGTCGGTTGAAAGGCTCTTGTCAATCACTGCTATAATGCACTGGACCATTGTTCGGTTCTCAACGATGCCATGAAGCATGGCTGCGCCATCGCCAAGCCAGGCGTACTGACGATCGACCTTGAAGGACTCATCTCCGAGCGCCGCCCTCGCCTTCTCGAAGGGCACTAGGTGTCTGCAGTCCCACCAGCCGGCCGGGGAGGCAGCATATTTCCCGGGCTCCTCTCCCACGACGTGGTTTCGAACGGAGCTGAAAATGCCGTCCGCCCCGATAACAGCGTCGAAGCGAGCATCGGTGCCGTCTTCGAAAACGACTGCGACGTCAGAATCGGTTTGCTCTAGCGACTTGACGCGCTTTGCGGCGTGAAGAATGTCCCCGGGCAGCAGGGAAAGAAGAGCTTGGAGGAGCGGGGCCCGACTCATTGTGACGCCGGCAGCGACTCCGAGATCAGAGATGAGGGCGCCCGCCTCGGGCCCTGAGCCCTATGTAGGTATCAGTACAGTATGGCGAGGGTGAGGCTAGTTTTGGGGTGTACAGACAACCACAAGGCGGGCTGCATCGACTTCTACAGCTCCCGCATGGGTCTTCAAGAAATCAACCGCGGAAGGGATAATGTCGTCGAGGGCTTCGAGCGTCAGGGGGGAAAGCCCGATTCCAGCGCCACGTTCTGTGAAGTTGGGAGCCGACTCGTAGACTTGAACATCCAGATGAGGATGCCTCGCTAGAGCAATGGCCACTGTAATGCCAGCGAGACCGCCACCAACGATACCAATGCGGATGCGGCCAGTCATCGTGGAGAGTTTGGTGGAAAAGAGTAGTTGGGATCCAACTAAATTCCCCCTCAGTAGTAGGAATGAGCACTTGAGATATTGACTGGAAATACCACGTTGCGAACTTCCAGTAAGATAAGGCTCTGAGTGCTTATTTGTTCAATCCACTGCCTGGCTACGGTGGCAATCGCTACCTCACTTCGGCAGGCTTCATAGGAGTTGCAACATACTTCAGGTAGCCCCCCAGCGCAGAATCAATTGATCAAAAGAAAAGCTTTTGAAGTTTCACTCGGTGTGGTGCCGCTTATAAGCATTGACCATCCCTCGTTGGTCCAAGGGATACTGTCACATGAGGCACAGAGCCCAAATCACCCGCAGTTTGTGAGGCTCTGCTGTGATAGACACCCTGAATTGTTTAGGTAAAGACATCCAACTGCAGTTTAGTGTAGCATTGCAGGAATGCTACATATAATACTCAATATGTTACGTATACTACCTACCAACCAACCAACGTGGGTATCTAAGTACCTAGGTACCTTAGGTAGATAGCACCTAAGGTATGATATGTTCTGATACCGCTTTCGGTGAGGAAAGATCTTGCGAGACATACTCTGACAAGCATCAATCTGTAACTTTACTGCTGAATCATACAGCCCCCGGTAGCCTTACGTCGAAGGACTTCCAAAGAATCGGCAGCCTATCGTCGTACTGCCGGAATACGAGGTTGGGGTCAGTGTCTCAACAAATAATTACATGCATATAACAGTACGTGGGAGGTGTTGTTGGCTGCAGGTTATAGGCAGAGGTAATTGCTTGTTAGCGCAGGTGCATGCTAAGAGATCAATCCCGATTCCGCCCCCATCGTTACACAATGTGCGTCTCAGGTGCAGGTGCAGGTGCTAACGCGGCAACAAAAAGAATTGGCTAAGTACCATAGTAACGATTGAGCTGAAAAGAACCAACGGTCCACTTATCATTATAGTGGATCATAGTGCTCTATGCCCTGTAGGTCACTATAATTATAGTGAGCTACAAGGCATCACCAACTGTAATAAGCTGATCAATTGAATTGAATTGCCATCCAATCGACTTACTGATTTACTGACAGATTAACTAATAGATTAACTAATAGATTAACTCACCAACCAACTTATTGATTGGTTGACTGATTAATTGGCTAACTACCCAATTGATTGACTGGTTAATTGATTGATTAATAGACTGTCAATCTGTCTGCTGATCAGTCAGTTCAACCGTTAGTACGTACGTACTGAATGGCTGTTGTATGCGCTATCCTTAAGTATAATTTAAGATATTGAAGCCAGATGGGAGATATTACTTAATATAAGCCACTCGCAAGGCTTGCGTTTTAATTAGATTAGGTAAATAATTACAGAAGGCTCGTGCCCTGTAGCTCACTGTAATTATAGTGGCTTATCAAGCGCATAGCGCTATAATCCACTACATATAATTGTAGAATACCCCTGTCAGGAAATCCAGGTCCAGATATCATGGATTCGGCGCGTTGGCGGATTTTCTTCAAAGGGGGCTGGGGTACCATAGCTATGGTCACTCGTCGATGCGCGATCTTTGGAAGTCTGGACTGGTGGAAGTCATCCTGGAATATCCCCAGCGCTCAATGGAATCCCATTGTACGCACTTTGACCTTGCACTAGACTGCGCTGCTGGCTGCGACGATTTGGGATTGTCCCAGAAGAATGAGATGACAGCCGTATTCCCGTTGCACATGACGGTCTCGCGCAGCGCCTCTATACAGTGATCTGCATATCACAAATGTCAGGACACGACACTCTTTGACCACGAAAGTATAGTCGAATACATACCAAGATGAATTTGAAGGTATTTCTCGTCAGTTTCCGTTAGATTCGGATAATATCTGTCTTTGTACAAGTAGAAGCGGAGTTGGCGCTATGTATTCTTAGTCAGTGCGCCTCATCGAAGACGAGCAGGATGCTGCTAACCACACAGTGAAGTTCGTGGTATACACCAATGCTGGCAAGATATCCACCCCCTAATAATTGAGCCACATCTTCTAGTGATTCACCTGATCTCTCAAGTTCTTCGATAGTCGCATTGAAATATGCAGCTGAAGTAATGTTAGTTGTCGTCTGCGGTTGTGTAATCGCTTACGCTTGATCAGATGGCCCCATGCTTTGTCTTTCTCAGCTGTGGGTGGTCCTGCAAAAGTTTTGTTTCGATGATAACCATGGGTATCTCGATCCCTCACTTCGTACTGGATGAATTGTTGAATGGGTGCTTCATAGTGTGTAATGTTAGGACCATGAGTCTCCAGAATCTTTCTAGAGCTGAGTTATTGACATACACCACGTTGAGCCTTCCATGAGTTCATGATTCGCTTCCCCATATGGACGAGACCGTTGGACCACGAATAGAATCAGAGCGAGGACGATCGCATGAAGTAGAAGAAAATACAATCGATGAAACGCCGCCGTTTTCGTACTGTGTTGTCTCTCTATTGGTATCGAAGATGAACCATCAAGAAGTCCAGTCTTCAATGACTCTTCATCATTGACGCTGTGAGTTGAAAACGCATCTTCTGGGTGAGTCATGGCGAAGAATAATTCCGAGGTGCTCAATGACTGTACTGGAAGTAAGAAGTAAACGTCTGAAGTTGGCCGGGGAAGATAAGAAACGCTAGTCTCACGCTTTAGCGGATGGGTTTGTTAGTAAATGTGGGCAGGGACAGCTAGTACACTGGACCAGGGGGCAGGGCAAGATACTGATGTATATTCTTACCCAGCCTTGTTGGCTCTGTGAACCGAGATGACTTGCAGGAAGCTGCCGACCAATTTGGTATAATAGACCGCTCACAGTTGCAGCCCCTTTGCCTTTCCAGACTATACTACGACGCTATTCTAACACTCTTGCATGAAAACCAGCGGTGTGGCAACCAACTTTGGCGTATATTACAAGGCTCGATTGACCGAACGAGATGGAAGCAAGTGACCGCAGTGCAGTGCTCAACTACTAGATAAGCAACCCATTCTCGCCCACACTATCCTTTTCATGGTGCTTCAGACTGAACATACCACCCGATCATTAGAATTCAGAATATCTAGCTCTAACTTGAATTCAAAGTCCTTCCCTGACTACCCCTGAAATGATTCCAATGAGAATCTACGCGACTGTGCTCGCGCTTGTCATGGGCGGCACATATGCCAGCCCCGTGCCCCAGGGTAAGACTCACCTTAAAGCTATTAGTGAATTTATACTAACACCTAGAAGTCCTTGGTACTAGGGAACAAGTTTCAGCAGATTCCATTCCCATGCCGGTGGGGGTCGAAGAGGTGGCTTTGGTCTTTACTAGTATGGACTCTCTCTAGCGCTATTTGAATCCGACTTAACCTTTAATAGAGGTCGACATCGAGGACTTAGAAGAAGGCACTGAGTGAGAGTGAACTCGAATTACCGAATAAGGCAGGCTTGGAGTGAAGATGTTACCTGTCCTTATAACCTGTCGGTAATTTAAGTTGTGATTGATGTTAGGAAGATGCAGGTCTCTGTCATGTATATTCCCCTTCATCTTGAATGGGATGTAACTAGCCAGAATTCATCTAGTATACCACATAAGTTCGGGAGCTCCAGGAAGGTGACCATAAGGAGGTCACATTAATCGTCCTATTTTCTATTCAATTTAGCTAGAATCGCTCGGAACCTTCACCGAAAGGCTTTGCTCTTGGCTGTGTCCGTGTTGTCTCAACCCAGTGTATACTGCATATAAGAGTAGTGCTGGTACCACACACTCTCCCTCCATGGAATTAGTATGCGACCCCAGCTCTCTGATGTCTCATTTATGGGAATGACTCGCTCTTGGATTAGGTAGGTAGCCTTGGTAAGCTTACTTACCAATGACTCGTAGTGTAGATGCCAGACAAAAAGCAGACGAAGCGAAATCCGACAACATTGCGCAATGCTACACACCAGGATTAGTCGATGCAACGTTAGCCAAACCTTCCTGCATATCCATCTCCTAACCTTCCACATTCATGCCGAGCCTCGTTGTGCCAGATCCTTCCAGTGAGGACCCAAAACCGTCCAGTTGGCCATATTTTCAAGTGAGTGAATTGTTTCCTACCCTCTTGGCCTAAGCCCCATCCATCATTCTAAAGGGTAGCGCATTTCTTTCCTCTGTATCATAGATTTTACCATATCCACCGCCCGCCTTCGAAAACCAGCTAAGGTTGCACATCTACTAAGATGGCGTCATTTGACCAAGGTTATTGGTGTACTCCCGGACATGTAGTTACGGCTGCAGTCGGCTTGTTCATCATGGACGTCACATTCGTTACTCTGCGATTTATTGCACGAAAGAAGCAGCGTCAGCCCCTCAAAGTAGATGACTGGATCACGATACCAGCAATAGTATGTTTGCTTCACCCGAGCTTCGCGCCTAGAGCCTCGTACCAGTGCCTGACCCGGAGCGTAGCTTTTCGCCCTAGGAATTTCCATCTCTATGCTGTATGGCGTTTCGCAGAAAGCAATTGGGTATCCTTATGAGGTGCCTCCTGAAGCCCAAGGAAATGCGTTGCTCGTCGCCACTGAGCAAATCAGTCTAGCGGGACAGGTACGGATGTTGGCTTACAAATATTTGCCGCAGACCTAACAACAGATTAGATTCAATGGACCTTTTTCTTGCTGCTTCCTCTTACTTTGGGATGCACGAAGATGAGCTTTCTTTTCTTCTACAAAAGAGTTTTCGCAATCAACCGGCTTGGGGCGACCAATGTCTTGATTATCGGAATGATCGTGCTGGTCGCTCTGTGGATGACCGGATTCTTCTTCACGTCTCTACTCCAGTGCAAACGTGATTTCTGGGCTTTGTGGGATTCTCCAATTGCGGTGATCGAGCACTGCATCAGCCAAACGAAGATAGCTCTTGCTTTAACCATCACAGACTTTAGTACTGATGTATTTATCATGGCCATACCTATTCCACTAGTACGAAGCCGACTCTGGACAAACCGAACAACATTAACATACCTGGTACAGATTTGGCGTTTAAACCTATCGCTTACAAAGAAGATTGCAATCACCGCCGTCTTTCTGCTGGGAGCAATGTAAGCCTCAACATTTACTTAAGATTGATGCTATTCTGGAGCTAATTATTCATTGTAAATCCTCAGATCTGTTGCGGTTTCCTTGCTTCGCCTGATCTTGACTGAGAGACTTCTTCGATTCGGATTCGAACCCCATACTGACGCCATCCGTGAGTTGATTCGGTAGTACCTAGGTAGTCTCTGAACATCGCTAACTGCGTCACAGTATTGATCACCGCTATACAATACTGGGGAATGGTCGAGAGTGGCGTTGCAATATTTGCGGCTTGTCTGCCGACCCTTTGGATCTTGATCAAAGGCTGGTCGTGGGACCCCATTGCTAAGGCTGCGAAGGACCTTGCCGACTTAGGTAACTCAAGCTTTCAACGCTTGAGGTCACAAATGAGTAAACGAGAAATCACACCCACTGATTCTTTGGACGGAGAATATATCAGGCTCGCAGTTTACCGGGCCGATAAAGCATTTGAAAAGCGAGTCAATGATGACGGTCGTGAGGAGAACAGTTGATCAGTCATTTGCCCGAGTTTTGCGGGGGCTACTGTATCGAGCCTGGGATTCTTATCAATTTTCTCTGCTGGCGTAGTTTTGCGAGTCTAGAGTCCTCCAAGACTTCTCTCCTAATCTCCAGAAAAAGGCCTTGATTTTTCTAAGCTGACACCTCTACTTTACCGCCATATGTATGTCGTAAAGTCAATCCAACCCCTGAGATCATGCGCAGCACTTTTGTCGCCAGCACTTTGTGATCATCGTACATACACGCAAGTACTCTAAGTAATATTTCTGTGCTTGGAAATAAAAATGTACCACTTATGCATACTAATCCTACAGGATTCTTGTTCCCGGACCGGGATCGCCGGATGCATCTACGGATAGATCTCCATCGATTAGCTACGTTCTGGGCCTTGAGCTTTGAGATGTTACTTTTCGCTCTTTTAGCCGTCTCCTGTAGGCCCTAACCTAGACGTGCGTATTCTACTTTAACATCATACCCAACTCTAGAACACATGTGACAAGCATGGGTGCCTATCTCTCGTAGGATGAGTTAACCAAGAAAGCCGGGGCTTAGTACTTATTCGTCATAGAACTAAGGTATGTATGTATACCTACGCAACAGTCATGCAGAGGTTGCGGTGTATAAATGCCGATCAATAGCATATAATGACTTGCTGATGAGATGACTTACTTAATCGAGGTAATACAAAGCTCATATATAGGAATGAAGGGAGTTTATTGCAACAAGATATAAAGTGAGGAGATTCTAGCGATTTCTACCTACCTTGACCTAAATCTCCTAACAAAGTCTTATCCAGTCTTAGGTACTCATACTAAGTCTTCCTGTACTGAACAACCTTTACTCGACAGTGCCACTTCCTAGACACGATGCCAAGCATCACAAAGGAAGAAGTTATTAGCTACGACATCAATGTCCCATACAAAATCACGGATGATACTCGGAACAAAGTCAAGTACCCCGAGTACATACCAACCTGGGACAAGGTTTGGTTTGAACCACTACCGCCTTTTGAGTTCAAAGATCCAGCTCTCAAAGTGAAGGATACCTCACTTCCCGAACTTCGCAAGGCCGGGATCAAGATCAAGCACATCACGCCGAAGTTGGGGAGCTACATTTCGGGCATCCAGCTTAACCAGCTCAACGGCGCAGCGAAAGATGAACTCGCTTGGCTTGTTGCTG
Source organism: Hypoxylon sp. E7406B (assembly GCA_000931505.1). Classification (NCBI taxonomy): domain Eukaryota; kingdom Fungi; phylum Ascomycota; class Sordariomycetes; order Xylariales; family Hypoxylaceae; genus Hypoxylon; species Hypoxylon sp. E7406B. The sequence continues at coordinate 66,554 of JYCQ01000066.1, forward strand.
AGCGGAAGGTGTTAGCCTTCCACGACCAGGACCTCATCGACGATGGACCGGCCGCTCAACAGGAGTTCATGAACTATTATGGAAAGCCGAACTACCAGCCCGTGTCCGGAAGCATTAGGGGTCATCCTGGATTCCATATCATCCAGAGAGATGGCAACAAGGACGAACTTGCTAAGTTCCTCAACCAGAAATCCACCACTACACTCTGGCATCAAGATGTGAGCTACGAGATCCAGCCTCCTGGTTATGTAATGCTCGGCTTCCTCCAGGGCCCGGACAATGGAGGTGATACTGTCTTCGCCTCGACAGACACTGCGTATAAGTAATACGACCCTTCCGGTCTTCTTTGCTTGGAACGAAGTGGAGCTAATATGAACTTCTTGCTCAAAGGCGACTATCACCAACTATTCAAAGGCTTGTCGATAGTCTACAAGCCGTTCACACCTCATCTAACATGATCAACCATACGCGCCTAGCGGGCGGTCTCGTCCGGAAAGACCCTGTGGACACGGTGCACCCCCTTGTCAGATTGCATCCCGTGACAGGCGAGAAATGCCTCTTCGTCAATGCTGAGTTTATATCTAAGATCGTTGGGCTCAAGGAATCTGAGCAGAAGATGTTACTCGAGTTCCTCATGCAGCATATCATCACTGGCCATGATTTCCAGGCTCGCGTCAGCTGGGCCCCGAGGTCTATCGTGATCTTTGATAATCGCTCTACTTGCCGTATGTTCCTGCCAAACTAGTCTTGTTTTTCGCCATGCTGCGAGACTCGGAAGCTAATTGTAGCTGATAGATACCGCCGTGGTGGATTACGTTGATGATGGGGAGAGCTCTAAAGTGCGGCATCTATTCAGGCTTGCCGCGATGGCAGAGAAACCAATTCCAGTGTCGCAGGATATCTGAGTTCCCAAGGGTGGAAGAAAATCCTACCGCCGTCGATCATTTACAAGGGTTAGGTACCTGACATCGCGTGTTCGACCATGCAGGAATATACATTAGCTCCTCGCTTTATCAAGTTTCTGAAGCGTTGCTCATTAACCTAGTAGATGTGCTTCTCGTATATTCCCAATGATGTTCACTGCGGTAGTGTGATAATGCACGTGTTCGGCTTGAGCCTCCGAAAGAACCTTGTAACACATCGGTGGCATCTAGGGTGATTTTGAAGCTGTGCCGCACTTCCGCTTAGGTAATCGATTGACTTGTCGCGGACGGGCTCCGGCCATTTGCATCCATGTTATAGCATCGCGCGAATGAAGGATACGTTATCTATGCCGAGGCTAGCAGACTCTCAGCACATCTCAGTAGGATTTTGTGAAGATATTAAAAATGTACTATTTAAAGTATGATCACCGACTCATCCATAAATCGCGTTGAGCTGCTGGATATGGAAGGCGATGGTGTCATCATGCTCTCAGCTTGTTGATGAGCAGTAGTTGAAACGCTTCGTTTGGATATCGACTCAGACATCTAGCCTGAGTGGAGCCCGCCGCGAACTCGTCGTATGCGTATTCAATAAGGGGGTAAACAAGATAGTAGCGTCGGCGACCGTGAGCGGTGAATCCCAACATGATCAACATCTGACCTGCATTTAGTTCCCACCGCCACGTTGCTGCACAGACCGTGTATGAGATCTGATGTGCTCGGTCCAGGGCCATGAAACGGCGATACAATTTCAGTTACCAGTGCGCCAGAGGTGTTTTAGGTGTGCTCCTCAAAAGACATAAGTTGATAATTTAAGACTCCAAGTATCGACAAGGTACTGAGGAGACAAATTAGCATGGTTTCTTTTTTCCGGGGAAAAACTCAGTTCCCTTGCTACATATCAGCCGTGTCGCTAAGAACTAAAGCTAAATTAAGCACTGTCATCTATAGCTAACTTCAAGGCCTTGATAAAGCGAGAGACAATGTCAATAAGTGTGAAACGTCGATACTCCCTTGATTAAATGGACTTCTTCCTGACCCTCTTCTTGTTCGATAGAGCCAATGCGACCGAGACGGATTAAATAGATGGCTCTGATACACCGAAATTTGACTCGAGTTTCAACGTGTGGACAAAAGTACACACCGACAAAATGGTCGAAGTCTTGTAAGCACAGTGTCTAGACAGTACGGTGAACTCGGAATGATAACATTATAAGCCTAAAGAGACATGTCTCGGGGAGCACCTTGAAGGCGAGTCGTCCGAGTATAGAAGTTCAAACATCAATATGGCAATAAATACCATCAAGGGCTGATGGCAATTCTGCTACTTTGCTCGGACCCTGCGCCTTTTGTCAATTCGGTCACCGTCTAGACCTATCTGATGTCTCTGGCCTCATTTGGAATAATGGATCTCTCATGTAAAGATTCAGATAGTGATATTATACGGATATTATAACAACACATTCGTGATGGGACGGTGCTAAGTGACGTCGCTGATCACCTTGGCTTGATATGAGCAGATAAAATGTGGTGTTTTGATTGTCCCGTGCCCGCGGCCTCCATATGAATGCTTTGGCAGTCAAATGGTAGATGGCCTTGTCGGATCGTAGATCTCTGGTGTCTTGGAAGTAATCTTGTAAGAATGCTCAAGAAAACAAGGAAATGAACAATAGCATACTGTAGCTTAAACTGCATGTTAACAAATGCGATGACGTTGACAACATGGAAATTCACAGTGGAAGAAATGCAGAATCGGAAGATCGGGCTATCACCTTCCCAGTCTAAGCCCGATTAGCGACGCAAACTTGCAGAGCGCTAAGCTAAGCTTGTGCGGGCCGTTGATGCGGCTAACCAAAATAAGGTTGTGCATCATACGTTGATTGGCTGGCGCAAGATCTCGTAAGCTTCAGAAAGCCTATCCTAATTGGCCCATGATTGGCGCAAACCTTGTCACTGTAGCAACCAGCTGTACATAGCTTCCAGTCAACAAGAGCTGCAACGACCCCGGTGACTTTTACCTGAACTTAGAAGCTGCAGTCAATACTATCTACAACTCCTCTCGCATACATTCCCTACCTCTACCTTATCTTGCATAGCAAGATCTTCCATCCCAGAAACATTATCCACTTTCAGTCGTTGTAGAACACAACAGCTTCATCAGAGGATCTCTAATCCATTGAGAGAAGAGCACAGAGATCTCATAATCTCACTTAAACTTCATATATCTGCCTGAACAAGGCAGTGCTTACACGTTTCTAGTTCTCGTCTGCCAAGTTCGTCTGCTGCTGCTGAGGACAACTTAAGAGCCCAATTGCCCGGCCAGACTGGCTTGCGCTGCGTGAGGTGAGCCAACCATGGGATCCTAATTCAATCCCGCTCTATGCCCTCGCAGGATGACTTGAGAACCCGATGACTGACGGATACCTGCAGTTTCGGAATCAACTGATAGCCCATTCGGCAACCAGGATCTATCGACAATGGCCACCCATCCGAACTCGACTCCAACCACGATGCTGTCCCATCCGCCCCAAGGCGGTCTTCAGGCCCGAATTCGACAACACCGGCGACAGAACTCGACACCGACAGGCTTTGAAACGACGAAGATCGCGTCCAACCTGCCGAACATGCATCTGCAACACCATCAACAACAACGATCACGAATGTCCCATCGCCGGGGCATGAGTCTAGACACTCGACGACAACAACACCAACAAAATCAGATGCAGTCCCCCAACATACCAACACGGCAGGAGTTCCAAACGGTAAGTAACGCTACTAACAATACAGGATCAATACAATCACAGCATGTGCTGCGAGAAGCGCAGCGGCAACGCATAGCTCGCCCGGGCCCCCAGCAAGCATACGCAAACTTGGCAAGCGACGAGAACTATTTAATATCCCCCCACGGGACACCACGGACCCAAAGCTTTGATGGACAAGGTTTTGGTAATCTTCCAACCCAGCAGGGAATGCCAGTGAACCTTGACATGTACAATGGCCAGATGAATGCCATCATTAAGAATCAGGAGAGTTTCTCCAGTAACATGACAGGGTCTCAGGACTTCGACCAGTTCCCCTCTAGCGCCATGTCCACACCTACATTCATGAGCTTCCAGGATAGCCCTACAGGGGGTCCTGGCTGGATCTCTGAAGGAGAGACTTCTAGCACTAGAAGAAGCTCCCGTCGAATTAGCAATGGTATTATGGACAGGGTAAACAAATTTGAGACTATGGGACTTGAGGTCCAGAGGCCCTTGACGCCCCCACGTCAGAACGCTACAGGTAGCCACTCTCCTTGACCGACTCTTAGCGCTATACACTGACAGACACTAGACTACTTCCCACTCACCCCTATGGATACACCTCATGACAGAACCATAAAGCATACCGCTCAACGGCCGCAAAGGTTCTCGGAAGGTTACGATGAGTCGATGGAGGAAACTGTCAAGCCGACAAGGCAGTCCTCCAATCGACAAGCGCGAACGACCTTCGACGAGATGCGACAAGCAGCTGAGTCCCAGCATGTCCCGATGCCTATGCCCATGCCGAACCGAGCCAACACAATGCCTCTACTAGAGACGTTCAACCCGCCATCAGACCCAATGGCAGACTTCCTGAACATGGGTCACATGGGCGGCAACGGCCTCAGGATTGACACTTCCTTCGACGGGCTCCCTGCAGTCTCGCATTCCCTTAGTGCAAATTCAGACCTTTCCGAGCACTCGACCCCCATCACACCGCACATGAGCGAGTTCAACGGCTCCTTTGATTACAAACCTGACACGGGATCCTATAACGCAGAATGCGAGTCGCTTGCTAGTCACGGGTCGCCTTCAGACGAGAAGGCCTCCCACCGAGGCACTCCACAGCATCGTCGAAACGAGTCGATGGCAAGCATCGCCAGTGCGGCAAGCATAGCGAGTATCGACATTGAGAAGACCAAGACAGCAACTGGTATCACTCTCGAGGACATCCACCAGTACATTTCGGGACCCGACCCCAGGGACAACAAGTGGACTTGTACCTTCGAAGACTGCAACAAGAAGTTCGGTCGCAAGGAAAACATCAAGTCCCATGTACAGACACATCTCAACGACCGTCAGTACAAGTGCCCTACCTGCCATAAGTGCTTCGTCAGACAGCATGACCTCAAGCGGCATGCGAAGATACACACGGGTATAAAACCCTACCCCTGCGAATGCGGCAACAGCTTTGCTCGCCACGACGCGCTGACTCGGCACAAACAACGCGGTATGTGCATCGGCGCGTTTGACGGAGTGGTGAGGAAAGTGGTGAAGCGCGGACGTCCGCGAAAGCACCGTCCAGATATGGATGAGCGCAAGGACAAATCAGCTCGGACACGCAAGAAGAACAAGTCCACATCGTCGATTTCGTCGCAATCAGGCTACTCGGACTCGTCGGCTGCCAATTCACCCGAGACCATCGAACAGGACTTCGGCATGTTGGACGATATCATGGATGTATCGATGGGCGGGACGACAATGAACCCGAGCTCTCTCCAGGGCTTGAGTTCGTCGTCTGCTCCGATGCCAAGTCTTAACACTGATACGCCGCTGAGCACTCACTCGCCGTCAGCGACTAGCGTGCATTCGTATGTCTCGCAATTATCGCACATGTCGCTTCACCAGGAACTAGTTCCGGAAGCGATATCGTCGCAGCCGGCGTCTCCAGCTAAAAGCGTAGCCAGTCAATTCAACGAGCTGCCGGAGCTTTCTCGGTCTTCGTCCCCGCCCTCCGGCGGTCGGTATTTTGACGCCGAGCCCAATTCAAGTGGCACGGACCTGACGATCAGCACCGGTGTAGACACATCCAACATCCCGAGCTTCGACGATGACATAATGCTGCAGTTCACCAACAACGACTCCAGCATGCTGATGCTCAACGCGGACAGCAAGTTCGACGAGGCGTTCGACAGCGTGGACATGTTCACCAACAATGACGACCTGTTCTTCGGCAGCGGGTGAGAGAGAGAGAGAGATAGAGAGAGAGTGCTCCTGAGGATATTTTCTTCCGATATATTATTTATCTATCTCGCCATATTCTGCTTTATGGGATAATATCCTCACCGTCGCGTATCTTTCAGGTTTTGATTGAAAGGGAAGCAAGGCAATCAATTCTAGATCGGGAATCTAACGAGAACTTACGCCTGCTTGTAATGCTTGACCTTGGAACTCTCTATTTAGCCACCTAATGAGCTTTCTTATCCCTCTCTATAGGTCGGGCTTTTTTTCAACGTCATGTACGATATTTGTGGGATTATGATAACGGGGGGTTTGGGGCGAAAATTGGGTTCTTAAGGAGAAAGGGCTGGGAGGACATTTCGGCGTTCAAGCGTCGATGCTTAAGTGACCGTCTTTTCTCTCCGGTCTTTAATTTGGCGGCAGGTGCCCCCCTTCGGGKTTTTTTTCCATAGGAACAAATACTATCGGGATGTAGTCTGGAATCGTATATGCAAGCAGATTGCAGATATTCGTGATGTGTTATTGAAGTCTACCTTATGTGTTCGTGAATGATGGAAGTGATTAGACACTTTGTAGATGGAGCTGAGCGCGGCAGCACATTGCCGTTTGATCTGGGAAGTCAGTCGGTTGGGCAGCTGCCAGATACCTAATTTAGCGCTGGTTTGGCAGCTGGATCCAATTGGCTGTCCTACCTCCACCGCTCCAGCGCTAGCCCCGCTTGTTACGTTCATTTGCAGTTCTGAGCTGAAGCAGCATCCAGAATTAAAACGACAACTTCCCTCAATAACAACAGAACATACTAAATTCGCTCTTTAAAGGGCAATGTCTCTAATACTCTCCTTATTAGCACATAAGAGGGCTATTCCTGTCTATGCTTAAGGCTTTTCATACCTGATTGAGTCCATGTGCACTCAAGGCCAAGAGGAATGAAGCTCCGCCATAGAAGTGCCAACCCAAGGAGCATCAAGGTGCCCCTGAAACTGTCCAGATAGCTTCATACAGGATACTCCAAGCTCGACTACCAAGCAGAAGTTCCCAATCGACATGTTTACTCCAAGCACTATCCCCTGCATTACCCTATTCTACCCTTTGGGCAACACTCCCGCAGTCAGCCTTACTAGAGGCTTGCCTCAGGGKGTAGGTGCTGATATTCTACTCCTTGGATGTGGAGACGTTCGCAACATCCTGTTCACCGCATACTCTGAAAGAGGATTACGTAAGTCACCTCACGACTTCCTTCTACCCTCCATCTTTCTAGGATAAGCGCCAATATGAAATGACTACTTCTACTAACACTTGATTAGCACCTAGAAAGCTCGATATCACGTGCTGTGATATCGAGACTGCTATCATAGGTACGTAGAACACCTTAGAGTAACTGAGCTCCTGCTGAATCCTCCAAGCACGGAATGTCCTTCTCTTCACCCTCCTCATCGATGGCATCAGTGCAGATACGGCGTGGGATGTTTACTTCAGTCTTCGCATTAATGAGGAGTTGAAGAAACTTATCAAGGACCAAGCACACAAGATAGTATCACTATCAAGCAGCATCGATCAATGGAGAGAAGGGCCTTATGGATCGGTGTTAAGCTTCTGTGATGCGATCTCATTGCAGCAAGTCAGACAGGTCTGGTTCAAATACGCGTCTCCCCAGAAGGGCGCACCCGAATTCGAGGAAGATCTAGAGCGTGCTCAAAAGCTTGAGAGAACACTTAGTGACCAGCCCGAAGGGCAGCCTACGCTTATCTTGACTGGTCTCAGATCTACAGCTCCATTATCGCTCGCGCCCAAGCTCGCATCTAAAAAAGAAGTTATTGAAGCTAGAGAAATATTCTGGAAGCATGGGAACTTCTCGAGGCAGTCGGAAGCAATCCCAAATCCAATATTCTCGGAGACGTTGTCTACAAACAAGTATATTCACTACGGTACCGATCCTACTTTAGGATTTCATCTTGCAACCGCACTGGCGAATCTGGCCCCAGCGTCCCCGCTTCGTCCCAACAAGGGTGATGATGAGATGCTTCACATCATCAATGCGGCAAAGACGCAGTTTTATGAATGGGTGGCAGCATTCCAGGAGATATCGAAAAGTCGCATTAGTCTCAGATTCACCGTGTCGGACGCCTTGTCGTTCTGCCATGGACTGCAGGTCCTTTCAACTTCGAGGAATAGGTCAACTAACCTGTTCCGCCGACAGTTAGACGTTGCACCCATTGAATTTGACCCTAAATTATACGCTGGGATCAACTCAGCGCCGACAAGATTTGATGTGATTGATACGTCAAATCTAGCTGACCATCTCGGTACGCTAAATCTATTAGTCGCTGCGACACCATTATTGAAGGCTTTAGCAAGCTCCACTCTATGGATAGAGACACTGCTGAAATCAGAGAAAACACGAAAGCAGCAATTCGATGCTCTACTCCGTGGGCACGGACCAACGTTATCACTTCTCCTTGGTCTATCCCCGGTTGACTTCTGGACCAATGCAACATCAGTGTCTTGTGTAGATGAACTAGTCATGAACTCAATGTTCTCATCAACGGAGAGGCAGCAAGCACATTCGCGATTGGCTTGGAAGTTGGACAGGKGTTTCTCGCAACAGCCCAAGGGGTCTGTAGGTTTGAGTGTCGAACCAGACGTACTCGCCAAAGCCGTATTTCGTGTATACACGCAATTGTTCGACACTGAGGACCCCGCGACTTTCCTCAAAGTCAGCCCCAGGGAAGCCAGGGAGAATATTCGGAACCATGCATACCCTCTCTTCCACAGAGGCAGTTTTGTAGTGCTAATGAAGCATATTCGAACAAATACTTCTACCGATTGGCCGTCCTTCTGGGAACAACTATTGCGATTGATAGACCAAGACGATCAGAACAAAACGACGTTACGAAACCTCTACCGCCAGGAATTGGGTGCCCAACTCCACCTACAGGGACTATATACCGAAAAGTGGCTGAAGGATAGTGTTAGCTCGAACCTCGGCGTGGGTGGGTTCAATGCTTGGAAAAACATTCCCGAAGTGGTATGCGTTACGGTCGTGGTGCCGAGGAAACAGATTGACAGCCTGTACAGCACTGACCTAAGCAAGATGAATGCACCTACACTCGAAGGCGTCGTGAAGTCGAGTGACTCCTTCGGCTGGCAGAATTTATTCGCTAGTGTGCACGTTGCTTTTGGGCGAGTCGAAACAAGGGGCAATCGCGAGGCCGATGACTTCTCAATAAACATTCGCCAAGATCCCCTTGGTTGGCAGGGGACATCTCCTCTGGTAGCTTCCTTCTATGTTCCGTCCGGTGCTCTGCAAGTAGAACCGAGAGATGGCAAGGTTGGGCTCAATATTCAGAATACGGCCATGAACATCAAGACTTTCGAGCATCTACAGCCTACCATGGCCGTCTACGTGACGGCACTTAGCGATACGTCGAATGTTTTTGTCACAAAATACGAGCCAGGAATGTCTAGCTATCCCTTCGCGGACACTCCGAGAGTTCGTGAGGCTGGGAGCAGTAGCATCCAATCAAACACACCAAGAACTACACGAATTACCGCGAACTTTGAGGATAATAAGATTAAATCCCTATGTGGCCATGTCGATTTCTCGCCATCACAGCGAGCTAAAAAGCTGTTGGCAGATCGGGCACTGATAGAGTTGCGACAGTCATCACCATTCTCAATCGATATCGTGTTCAGTAAGAAGGTTCTGGTTTATACCGTGTCGTTTCCGGCTCCAGTTCTTCAGGAAACGGCCAAGACACGTGTCGCGCGTACATCAGCCTACATTGAGGTTATCGCACCCCTAGCGGATCCCCTAACTTCAGAGCCGTTATCGTCGTTCATTTATCCCATTGCGCTTGGAGAAGGCTCCGTGCCCATACCACTCAATAGCCAACAGGTCAACCTGGACTCCCTACCTATCCTTGATGTAGATCAGGCCCATAAGAAGGAAAACAATTGGCTGAATATACTAACCTCGCACCAATTCTCTGTTCGTGAGAGAAGAATGCGTGACTCGGCCGAACCTTCGCTACGCATGAATTTCAAAGAGTCGCTGTTTTCAATGTTCATGCTAGCTTCAGGGCTCCAGGGCGGAAATACTGGTCTATTTGCTCTCCAACATCCCAAAGACGGAAATCAGATGTTAATCTTCGTCCGTGCCATCCGGCTCAACGGCGCCGAAAGTTCCGTCGTGGCTGATGCCGCGGTTATGCCGCTCACTAGACAGCTGATAGACTCCGGTGAACTGGAGACGTTCCTGTACGTCCTTCGGGAACTGGAGATCTGCGCTATCACCGTTAACGATGAGGAGCTCGTCCTCTGGAAGAAGGTCCTTCCCGCTCTTGCCGAGCGCTGCCGTACGTGGACCCATGGGCCCAAGTGCGAGTACAAGAAATCCGGCGCGACGATCCCGCTCAGCACCGAGATGGGCAAGCAGTTTATGTGCAGCTGCGGCGACGGTGAGCTGCCCGAGGGCTTCATGAAGATACCAGAGTGGGACGACGTTGCGGCCAAGCATGCCGTGCGCGTGGCCATAAGCCCCACGTTCTCGGTGCCGTTCGTCGAGGATATCGTGGATACGGACTTGCTAAAAGCGCAGGGAGACATCGAGAACTTGCAGCTGGATAAGTGTCGCAATTGCAATGCGACCGAGGGCAAGAACGGCGGTAAGCTGCTGAAGTGCTCCAGGTGCAAGGAAGTTATGTATTGTTCGTATGACTGCCAACGTAAAGATTGGAAGAAGCATCGCATGGAATGCGTGCCGTATGATGTGGCGTAGTTGGCGTGGTGGAGTTGTGGGTCTTCGAAATAGGGGCAGGGGGTATGGGTATGTCGAGGCGCGGTTTGTGGGGAATAAGTGCGCGTCAAGTGATAACAATCTCCAACGTGGGCAAGCTAGACAAGTACGAATCAATCCACTCGCGAGTTATGAGATCCCATGGGCGATAAACACCGTCTTCTGCTTTCTTAGAGTCCCACGGAGGGCCACGTTTGACATAGACCAACAGTGCCAACCCAACCCTCTCATAAGTGTCTTCACCATCCCTGGGCCGCAGTACGAGAGCATCTACCAGATTGAACCCTCCATGATGCATCATAAGCGGCAATATAACCAATCGACTGCTAGGAGGACCATATATCGGTCCATCTGCAGTGAACTCATAATCAGGCACGAACTGATGAACAGCCATCACTCCACCTATTCGGAAGTCCTGCTGCTTGTCTGACAACTGCATAAATACCGAAGGCTCCAGGTCTCCGGCCGTGGTATTCAATAGAGGTCCTCGGAAAATGAGTTCGGAACGTGAGCATTGGCCAAGGTACGGAGACCCAATTGTCTCTACGTTGACGGCGACTAAGTCTACGCATCGGAGTGGATGGCGAGGGAACCGAAAGTTCTTCAAGACAAACCACTTCACGTGCGACTTGACAGACGCCCACGACCATGAGGGCGCATTGCATTTCGTTGGCTTTTCAACTGGGCCGTCACTTCCGCGTTGATACGTTTCCCATAGCAGGTCTAGGAGAAGAGTATTCTGCCAGAGCCCGGCTAGGAAACGGTCATCTGCTGGTCTCTTCTGAGCAGTTCGTTGGGAGATTGCTGCTAATGCGGGTAGCTTATCCTTCTCGAAGCTCAGCGCGAGACCGGAATACTCGTTGACAATATCATACCACGATTCGTCCCATAGAGGGTCAGAGGGTTCTTCATCTTGTGCATCACTATACCCTCTCGTCAAGTCTTTCTCGGAAATGAGGCCTTTGTCCAAATCGTTGTTGCCGCTCTCGCTCTTGCGACACGAACGACATTGCCATATAACTTCTTGGTGGCCGAAGTGCAGGACCCGCTTCGACAGGGTCATCTCCTGGAACACCCATCCACGCTGAAGCAGCGGCCAACGAGCACTACTAACGCCGTGCTCGGGGAACGACGGTATCTGCTTCCTGATATAAATCGATCCTTCGACAACTGCGCTACTGTTGAAGTAGCCAGGGTCCCTATCGCTATAGCACCCACCGGAACCATCTTTCGACTTGGTGGCCGCAATGGTGAAGAAGGCGTTTTCATAGATGTCCGCCATCTTGACGGACTCTTCATTCCAGTCTTCGGCGCTATCCTGGATGATGCATAGTGAATCGATCCAAATGTAGTCGATCTTTAAACGCCGACAGATGTCCACGGCGTCTTGAAATGTCTTGCTTAACTGCTGCCACGGTATCTCTTTCTGGAAGTCCGTGATTGTGCTCCAGAGAGTCTTAATGGGGCTTTGGGATGGGCCCCAGCAATGACTTAGACAGGCATAGGGGCTTGGTTCAACATCTATCTGTAGGACCACGCAATTGTTACTCAGATTCAATACCCTCTTTGGCATGTAAGGGCTGGACCCGCCCGCATCCTGGCATGCGGGATGGTTCGACCTGCACTCGTCTATCCAACCTCGTACTCTTCTGAGCGTGTCCTCGGAAGATGTCGAACAGGACAGCAAATGGCCAGTCTTGATGCTTTCGTATCCATCCAATTCGACACCTATCACAGCTTCCGTTAATATACGACGTAGCGCTATTTTCGGGCGTCTAAAACCAGGCAGGGGTGGGTGAAGGCTCACCAGGAAGCTTGAATATCTCGAAAAAATGACGTCGGTCGAAAGTCAGTCTGCCCGAGTCGAAGAACATCACCTCCTTGTCTGGATCCGAATGAAAGCATCGCACGGCGCGGAGTCGAAAGTCGCAGGTACGACAGCCGAGAAGCTCCGCGCCGGACTTTAGTTGTCCGATCGTCAGCGATTGGCGGACCCATGGATTGACGGAATCTTTCCGCTGCTCGCAGTAGAAGCATTCTATCGTGTTCCATCCCCGAGAAAGTTGGGTATTAGGGGTCATTACACATGGACTAGCTACGATACGAGACCCGTAGTGGTTGTAGCGAGCTACATTGCCATTTCGTTTCCCCAATTGTGGCTGGGCGACGTGAGACATCCGTGTTGAGCTGGGCGCCACACACGGCTTACAGCATCGTTAGCAATCCCTAGGGTCAGCAAACGAGCTCCGATTGGTCATATCACGCTGTAAAGGAGCGCTCAGCAGCGAAGTTCCAGAGATGTCCCAGCCACCATAACAAGGATTGCCAGAGCGCAATGCCGAAGCATGACTCCAGCGGGGACATGGGCCGTTGAGATTTATTTTGAACGCGGGTATGAGAGTGATACTCTCCATTCGGCCTATCCTTTGAGTCCAGGACAGAAAGATCGGATGGCGTCAACATCGCTATCCCGTGTCGTTGCCTCTCATGGCCCCAGGGTCGTTTCTCCCTCGTTCCGTCTCAGAAATGATGTCGGGTACCTACCAGGTATACCGACGGATCATTCGCGCTAGCCTTCTCGGTCGCTTCCTTAGCCATGACGATGCGAATGACGAAGGCGGGAAGATGGGTATAGGAACAAATCGCGCTTCTGCCGCGGTTCGAGACCGCCAACTCTATTGGGCTTCGCTGCGCCTCCGGCCTTGTCGTGTGATAGCTGCGCGTTGGGGTTCGCCAATTTTACTGTATACAGCAGCTACAAATTTAGTAATCATACCTAGAGGCCTCGTAAGTACTTATTAATCAACTAAGCTGGCAATTATTACTTACATCGCAACGACTTCAGATGTGACGCTCTCACATTTTTCAATCATGCCAAGGACGTTAGCCGGGTTAAGCTTTCGCACAAGGCATGTAAGAGACGCAGCCGCAGCATGTGGCTTCGTCGCATACTGTGGTAGCACCTGGTAGTGCTCGGAGACTCCCATTTAGCCTGAAATATCGCTGCTTTTCATGAGTCCCTACGCCCAAGGTCGTCGCACAGCGTAGGGCTTTTGACCCGGAAATGAGGCCGTATACGTATATGCCAAGACCAGAGCCGTTGGCCTCAATGGCAGCACAGGTGTCACTGAGCTGAATTATTGACTCCTACTAATGTCCAAGGCAACCCTCCAATGAGCGCGCGGGCCTATCGTATACTATTTCCAGCGGTCATCTGCCCATTCCAAGTAGATTCTGAAGGATTTCCGCTTTGTCATGGGCTCGGTAATTGGGATGTCGCTCATGGGAAAGACGTTGGCTCTCATTTTCAGTACGTAAGGCCGTTCTCGCTCATGGAATCGCTTGACCTAGCGATATACAAAGGCCGCCGCGGCCATAATATTATCATGAGGCTCACTGAGGACATCCTTCGTGAGGGGAGCTGCTGCGTCGTGCCAACTCGCGAATTCTTGGCATCATGAAGCCGAACCTTTTTCTCGCTTGCCTTAGCATATATCCTACCTGGACCACGGCATTCAAACCTCGGGCTCTCCTTTCAGACTCCATTCAGCTCGCCCAACAAGATATCGGGGATTTTGCTGCCATAGACTTTGGCGATGAAACCGAGGTTTTACTGAACAGTAACGTTCCCGACTGTAAAGTCTTTCCAGGAGACGATGCCTGGCCATCTGTCGCAGAGTGGGCCCGATTGAACAGGACTCTTGGAGGCGCATTGCTGAAGCCGGAGCCTTCGGCCGCCGCCTGCTATCCAGGACCTGATTATGATCAAACTCAATGCCAGTTCTTACTCCAAAATGCTACATCTTCGCACTACTGGCTTGACGAGCCACTCGTGGCATTGACGGAGKGGTCACAGGGCAGCACTTGCCCGCTCACCTCGGACCCTCAAGGGAACTGTACCCGAGGAGGCTTTCCTGAATACGTTGTCAATGCTACAAGTGTGAAGCATATTCAGGCAGCAGTCAACTTCGCCAGGAACAAGCACATCAGGCTAATCATCAAGTATGACAAGTTCTTATGATATATCGTTAGATGAACTTGGTTCCCTAATAGTATGAAATAGGAATACCGGACATGATTTCGGTGGCAGATCGGTGGGAGCAGGATCCCTCAGCATCTGGACTCACCATCTTAAGCAGATGGAATTCATCCCCTCGTACAGCCTCGGACCATATCAGGGCATGGCCGCTCACCTTGGAGCTGGGATTGAGTCGTGGGAAGAACATAACTTCATGGCCGCTAATAATATAACCGTCGTCTCGCCCGGATGTGGTACGGTAGGAGGAGTCGGCGGTTGGATGAGCGTAGCAGGTCATACCACGATTACCTCTACATATGGGCTTGGGGCGGACCAAGTACTTTCTCTCGGTGTCGTAACTGCTTCGGGACGATTCGTCACTGCCGACCCGTACACTAACCCAGATTTGTTTTACGCAATTCGCGGAGGAGGTGGAGGTACGAATACACCCTATCTCGCAAAGACCAGACTCGAGTAACGGTGTAATTGGCTAACATTTCCAGCAGCAACTTATGGAGTGGTTACTTCAGCCATCTATAAAGCATATCCGCCAGTTCGCGTGACCACATCGAGTCTTAGACTCACTCTTTCAACGCCTACAAATACATCATCCCCGGCCCCCGGTGTACTTACAGATGCGGACCAATTCTGGGAGGGGGTTGGCCTGTACTACAGGTTTGTGGCGAAAGTTCTCGACGCCGGTGGTTACGGTTTCAGTTACATCTACCCTGGGGCCAATAACACTTTTTCGTTTACAACGACCTCGCAATTCCCTAACTTCACGCCGGAGGCCGTTTTCAGCTTCATGCAGCCTCTGTACACCGACCTAAACGGCATCGGAATCAACGTCACGAATCCAAGCTCCCTCTTCCCCTCCGTCTACGGATCGCCCGGTATCGGGAGAGCGCCCGCGCCAGGCAACACGCGGTACAGATCGCGGCTCCTTCCCCGCGAAAACTGGGTAGACGACGAGCTGTGGAACCGGACCATAAACGCCATCAGGAAGGCGACCGAGGGCGGCTTCGAGAACGACTTCTACTTCCACGGCACACTGGCGTCGCCGACGGCAGAGGTGGCCGGCTGGCCCGGCTCCGAGAACGCGGTCAATCCCGCCTGGCGCAATAACCGCATGCACGCCATGCTGATGGACCAGGCCCCGCAGCAGTCGGCGGAGCGCGATGCCATGTTCCGCGGGTACATGGACTTGCTACGCGAGGTGTCGCCGGGCGCCGGCTCGTACATGAACGAGGGCGATCCCGGCGAGCCTAATTGGCAGCAGGCTTTCTACGGGTACCACTACCCGCGACTGGTGAGGATCAAGAGCGCGCGCGACCCGTGGGGTCTGTTCTGGGCGCCGACGACGCCTGGCAGTGAGGGCTGGGCTGTGCGCCCTGTTGATGGGTATGCTGAG
This sequence comes from Hypoxylon sp. E7406B, assembly GCA_000931505.1. NCBI lineage: Eukaryota > Fungi > Ascomycota > Sordariomycetes > Xylariales > Hypoxylaceae > Hypoxylon > Hypoxylon sp. E7406B. The sequence continues at coordinate 82,683 of JYCQ01000066.1, forward strand.
TCCCAGAACGGGAGGCTGTGTCGTGTGAGGGAGGTCTGATGGGGAAGTCTGATTGGATGACCCGTACAGGACAAGTATCTTGGTCTTACGGTAGTTCGCGCTGAGACGTGTTTACACTATTGGAAGTTATGGCCCCCAAGTAAAACAGCCAAATCGGTCGAATAGATCAATGTCAATAGCGTTTTGATGTAGTGCAACACTCCATTCTCGTTATCTAGTGTAAAGGCGCCATTGGCAACATTAATGGCCGTCCAACTATCGGCGTCATATATGATGATACTCAGGGGGCCACTGAACCGACCGGAGCCACATACGGCCCCGCAGTGGTAAATATTGACCCACCATCCCGGAGACCCGCACGCGACTTCCTCGCCCTAGGCGGGTGACTGGTCCTTGTGATTCGTAGGCCGGGAATTATGTGCTGTACTTATTTCGAGGAAATCTACTACGTGCGGGATGAAAGCATCTGGTTTGATATAGTTCTGTGGTTTGTTGACAAGGGTGCCAATCCTGACTTTTCTTGTGAAAGCCCAAACAGCATACGTTGGCCTCATTTACAGTTTTATCTAGCTTTGGCAACTGGTTACAGCGGTTATAAGTGGGGGCATATCTTCAGCATCTGTGACTCTACTCTCACAACGGATCTCTGCCGATGTTCTTGCTCTTCAAAGGGTTGCACCCTGCTCCCTTGCTTATCGCTACTCTCACTGCAACTGTACGCGTCAGTTGAAGCTTCGTGAAAGGAAATTAGAACTTTGGATTAGGCGATGCGGCTTCAGAAGATATGACCGGGTGAAGTCCTATACGGAACTTTGTCGTCGCGAGTTGTTCGACCGCCTTAGAATGGCACATACGTGTTGTGCAGCCCCAAAGGTTCAGACTCCCCAAGAAAAGAATGAGCTATATTCAGAAGACGCTTCGGCAAGAAACGAGCTCTTATTGCTTATAAGAATATACAAAACCATTAGAAGGCTGTTAATGGATGTCACAATTACGCAGTTTTGGAAATTATGGTAGTGGGTAGCCGATGAAATTGTATTGCCTCTTTTACTAGAGGAAGCATGCTGTGACCCATGGCGGATGGTCGACCCAGGGTGGCTTTATGACCCAGGGGCAGATTCAAAGTCCAGAATACGTTATAATGAGGTAGAATAAGAACGAGAGGATCGATGATCAGCTTTACTTGAGGACGCTGGCTACAAAGGCTGGCAATACGATCAAGTGGTCAAATTTCACTTCGCTAGATTCTGGCTCCTAGCCAAAGCTCACCGTCAGAGACTGGCCTCTTGGAGACGTCATCGGCTAATGGCCAAGCCCAGATTCATTCTGACGAAAAGGGGCAAAAATGGCCCGTGTGTGTAAGAGTTACCAGGGTGCCATCTTGCCATCAGCATTTACGGTTTTTTATCTTGCTTATCTTCTACTGGGAAGGAAATTGTTCAAAAGAATCATCACAAGAAGATTACCAGCCTGAGAAATACCTTCTGGGTACGTTAGGTACTTAGAGATATGTAATCAGAATCCACGCTCCGTAACTTTACATGCCTTCTCATACCAGCCTAAGCCCTATTTACCGACATATATATTGGGATATATGTAAAGCACAGTGATTTTTAATGTGATAGCCCGATAAATTATATGTTTGGTATTCATACTTACCCTCCTATGTAGGTATTTTCCAATTTTGATTTATTCACCCCTACCACTATTGATACCTGATTGACTTCACTTAATCTTACATTACCTATTCAAGATAGACGGTATGCTTTAACTGTCGTGATTCATTGTCGTATGTTCAAGATACAAAATATCATCTACTATGGTCTGATGTGTTTCTTTGTGAGCTAGTTTTGTCTTATCTCCTCTGCCTACTTACATACCTAAGGCACCTTAGTATATTTTACCCTACACTTTCTTAGACCTATAGTACGAAATCGGAAGATGAACGACATATTCTTAGGATATGTTCGTGATATGTGCTAGCCAGGTGCTATGCCTTTTAGGCGAGATAACGCGTTCTTTTCACAAGCGATCTAGAAAAGGCGGTTTTGATCATTGAATTTCAGAATATTGTTTTGTAAGCTAAGCTAATCTCCAGTCCTAGACAAAGACCTGGACAAAACTATTGTGACGAGAAATATCAAGTCCTCTTATGAAAGTAACTAAGAGAGAAATTAGTGTAAAATAGGAGTGCAATTTATGTGTATATATATCTCTTAAAATTCCCAAAAGATAGCAATGGTCATCATCCAGAACGCCGGAATCTCACGATCTTTACGAAGTTCCTCAATTTCATCTCTCAGACATGTTCAGTCTTTTGAAGTTCGCCTCGCTTGCCCTTGTGGCAGTCCCAGCTGTCCTTGGAAGTGAGCTTTACGTCCAGAACAACTGCGGTTTTACCATGTACTGTGGTGCGGCTAAGAATGACGGCACTTCGAGCCCGTCAGTCCAGGTCGGCAACGGTGGCACTTATCACTCGCCACTGCCAGCTAACAACGACAATATTGGAAGCGTCCTAAAGTGCGCTACCAATGCTGGCCTTCAGCAGCCCTTCCAGATGGAGCTCGCCGTCCAAAATGGTAGGGCATGGCTCGATCTCTCGGCTCTTGATGGAGACCCTTTTGTTGGCTATCACCGTCATGCTGAGCTTGCCGGTCAGTGTGTTCTTGACTGCCCAGGAGGCGCAACCGCCTGTGAATGGCCTATTCAGACTGACTGCGCATCTCAGGAAGATGCCTGGTTGACTATCTGTTAAATTTCATTTTCCAAGTCTCTATAGAGAGCGATATTGGATAATCTGTTTTACTATAGTATCTATGATAAAACATGAGGATTCCGTCCTAAGCTCTCTGGCGGGCGATTCAGAGGATGAACATACTCCTCTTTAGTATTAGATTATCTAATTTACTAAATCCTTGCACAGTTATAGTGTTTATGCCCCGTGATGTCTCCTTTGGCTCTCAGATTCTTATTGACGGTGATTTGGATGTTAATACGTTATAGACTTTTGCCGAGGTTGATTGTAGCGCTTGAATGCCATTGTAAATATTCAAAGCTTTTGTCTAACGAGAGACTTTTTTAGCCCACAAAAGGAACTACATTTGTCGACTTTGATGATTGTTGAAAGTTGAATAACCCATTGCCTGACTGCCTCATGTGTCTGCATGAAGAATTCTGGGAGAATGCATACCATTGATTTGAGAGCTTATGATCCGGCTAGACTATATCACATAACACCTTGGCAATAAGGACAGATAGATAATTGTCTGTAGGATATATTGAGATGACAGGAGTTACTACTTCACCACTGGTACATACAGGTATTTGGTCATGTTCATTACTAGTTGGCTGGCGTTGAGATTTTTAGGATTGAAGCATATACGATGCGATCCTCAGAATCACTAAACTTTAGGTACCTAGGTAAATAGCCGTCTAATGCCTGGAACATATTTACAAAGGGCTCTCATGACTATTTAAACATGAAGCCATCACATATCATGAGTGCTTCTAGTATCAGTCTACCTAACCGAACGTTAAGGGGTATGTGAGACGGATGACTAAGCAGCAACGAAAAGGGGTCTTGCTGAGAATCCAGCAATGGCGGAGAGCGAATTCCGTGAATCGTCATCCTACCCGAATACATAACCTCATAGCTCAATTTGGTATCAGCTCTCCTGCAGGGCAAATAGCACAGGCAAGAATTTATCACACTGGCCCTTATTCAAAGGATTGTTTTTCACTTCTGTGAATCTGCAGTGATTACGTCATCTAGGTATTCGCAGCGGGCGCAGACATGCTGTCTATCTAGCATATACAAAAATCATGTGGGTTAACTAGCTCAAGCTCTTCAGCCGGCCTACTGGGTACCATACAGCTTCTACGAATATACAGAGTTGCTTCCGCGTAGTCCACACTACTCGGCTTGCTCTGAATCTACGACCGACTGGGATAGCCGCATCTACAAGGATCTMCCCTTCGCCCGCCAGAGAAATCTCATCCACATCGTTCGTCCTAACGCCGATTGGTAGCGGTAAGACGAATTTCCCTTCTCTGCTGGGAGAGAACTAGAAGACGAGATAGACGCCCCCGGTGGACAATTATATGTCCATATACCTGACCTGCCCGAGTCGTTGCCACTGGTGCTGATGCTGGCATGCCAAGCGTCATTCGATGACATTATTGCACTATAGGACGTAAAGCTTGCCGCAGAATAACTGCGTGTGATAGCGAATGAGAAGTATAAGATGGTCGGACAGTGGTTCGCGCCGCCCAGACTATTCCAAAGCGCCAAAAGCCGGGGACGCCGGGTCGTTGCGAATGATCGGGATCTGATACAGTTGAGGCATGATGAAGGGATTGGCATTCGGGGATTTAACGGGACAGGTTCGGGGGAATTGACTGGTAGTGTTTAGCCATGGACGTTTGGGATTGACCTCAAATCGGCTGCACACAATGCTCGTTAGCGTGTCGCTTGACCTAGCTATCGCCGGTGGCGGCTTCATTCACGTTAAATATGACGGTGACTAAGCGAATGGCAAAAGCTAGTCGAATGAAGGGCTCGGGGCGACATTTGAGAAGTAGCAGGCGGATAACGTCGCGAAATATATGGATAGTCCGGAGGTCAAGGCGTTGGGAGATGGTAGGGATGTCGGGAAGGAATCACGTCGGACGTCTGGGCGTGGTGATAAAGAAGGTGATGCTCCTATTAGAACCCTGTGAGCCGCGACTTATTCTGTACAAGAGATCATGATCGACCTGATCTTCCTGGCGTCAGCGGTGCTGAGAGGCGTGTTTTCACTTGGTTAGCGAGGATGGCGCCAAGTCAGCCCTGACAATTCAGCCAGTGTCGAGTCGGCTGAAGCCCATTGTTGAATATCGGAGCAACATCGACCTCGCGCGACAGGAACCCTTCATTCTTATGACATATGCCTTGCATACGGATGCACTGAGAAAAAAAGGAATAAATTTAAAAATAAGACAAAGGAAAAAGAATACAGTACGCTTCCCCGAACAGCTCACCGTATTAATGGATACCTGTGGAGTCAGCAAGTCTCGCTCTAGGCTGTCTTGGCAAGCCTCGTAATTTCGATCTCAGAGGGTTTCAATGCCGAGAACAGCACACCGGATGTCCCTCCAGAACGGATGATCTTGGCGGCGGTTGGCGCGCCACGTCAAACCGATTCCCGAACTTCATATGAGGACGGATGAACCGGGGAAGTACTAGTTGGAATATGCAAGAAATGCATAGTGAATGGGTACAGAGGCGGGAGACATCGGCTGGTGGCATAGCGTGACTGGAACTTGTGACGATAATTGGACCAGCTAAGCCCAGCCGGCTCGAGACATGAAAAAATTTACATCGAAGCGCTGGGTTTATATCTTCAGGTAGGTATTCGGTGGATAAAGATTTTATGAATATGACCTTGCGCATCTTACGTGTCGCTTCCTTGATGCAGCGAACTCGGTAAATTCCTTTTAATATTTGATATACATACGAATTTATGGGTTGAACGTTGCTGTGCTATTTTAGGATGTCGACTGCTGAATCTAGATGCTTTGCCAGTAAGCATGCCAACTTGGGCATGCGTATACTCCAAAAAAGGTACGCGAAAAAGGAGGATGGAGGTTTTGAAACGAAGCATTGTCCTAACTAGATCAGTGCTTTGTTTCAACTATAAGAAACTTATCTGAGTCGTAGTCAGCAGCATGCCAGTGGCTGCATCGTACCGACCCAAGTACCCATAAAGGTAGAAGCTAAATTGAATTACCCGATCGAGTAAAATGTGTGAATGGCCGAGAAAACCGCGAATAGACATGCAAAACTGGCCCAAAAAAAAAAGGCCATTGTCAAGGTGAATTACACTTCGCGTTGCTATGTGTAAAAAGTCCATGCATTTGGCGTGATATGGCTCGATGAAAATTCGATAATATGCGGGCGCCCGAAATTTCAGGGTTCAGTGAGGAACACGAGAGTAAAGGATCATTAAAGCTATTACATGATGGACTTCATATAGAGGCTCGATAAATATGTATGCACCTACTCTGTACATAAATAATAGGGGAAAATAAGCACGGAAAGCGCCGCGGAGTGCGAAGCCTCAGCCTCACCCATGCATCATGCAAGCCATCCGTTGACGATGAAATGAAATTGCTTTCTGTGCTGGAATCCAACTAAGGAGTCGGAAGCAAAGGACACCGATCAAGTTGGGTATAGAATCCAAAATTGTTCGAGCTGCCTATGTTGGGTAGACAAGCAACGAGCTGCGGGCTTGATATTTGTCGTTGCAGTTTGTGTTCGTTCGAGCTTTTGAAACTTGAATTTGTATAGTAGTATTGAGCGGCCTGCCGAGAGTAACGGAAGCACCAGTAAACCTCTCTGTGGGAGCAAAAGCAATCCGTCCTTTTTCGTGCTCCCTCTTACATATTATTATGTATCGACGGCTGTGACAGTTTGTTGCGGTGTTTCTTGTTTCGAGTCTCGCTTGGCAACTTGGCAGGCTGCTAATCTTCTCAGGCCTAGTAGTGTATGCATAAAGAGGTCACGCCGTAATGTCAATCTGTAGATCCAGAACTACGAAAGAAGGTTGACACTGTAAGTCGTCATAACCTACCTAGGTACTCTCTCCATTCGCATTTGCATTTAAGTTGCGTGGTTGCAGTTAATTAAACGTTTGGTCGCGATGTGAATGGGGGACGTGTCGCGACACAGATTACACATTAAACCTTCTGGGAATATGTAATGAATGTGGCTTCGATGAGGAATGGGGCTCGAATACTGATCGGTGGCGAGTTGGCGTCGGGAACTTGAGGAAGGTCGGGACAGAATTAATGAAACGACGAGGAATTTTCAAGCAAGAAAAACCTTGGAAGATTCATAAACACCTAGCTGCAGTGAGTATAAACTTGTGTGGTGTGCACAACTATCTACGTAATCGGGTTGGTGTTGCATTATGGCGTTGCATTAATGGAATAACGTTGACAAGATGCAAAGTCCGCGCTGTACGAAATAGGTAAATGACCCCAGGGTTAGCGGCGCCATAAGCGTCAGGAACGCCGAAAATGTGCTGGGAAAAATCCAGGAACTTCCAAAGATGGCTGATCATTTATGCCCGGATTAACCCAGCATTGTGCACAGTACACGGTGGGGACTGTTCACAATTGGTGAGTTGGGTACGAAGGTACGACTCCTTTCTTTGATTAAATGGCCAATCAAGTACAGCTGGTGGGGTGAGGATCAGACAATTTGGACCCATTCATTGGTGGAAGGCAACTCTCGGGAAGGCTACAGGGGACTGTGGCAACTAAAGTGCTAGAGCAGAGCGGCCTAAAAAGCTACTGCAAGGTCCCAAACGGATCTAAGAGGTCTGACGAAGCCCAATGGGCGCAGCACATAATACTTGTATGTACATAGGCAGGTACGTTAGTAACGAAAACAAACCATCAAATGGCATCCAAACTTCAATGCAAACAAAAAAATAAAAAGAACAGTGACGCAAAATAGGTACTCAATTAAGAAAGGATGATAGAAATAGAAAAAAAGTTGTTCCGCATGTATGTAAAGTGAAACAAAAAAAGACGATGGGGCTAAAGAAGGCAATTGTGCGTCTCCGAGGCACATTGGCGGACAGTGTGGATGTGTAACGAGAACACACGGTCCTGGCCATGTACTTAGATAATTCCTCAACCCCCCCTAGTCCGATGCAATTTCCCATCCTCTCGCTTGCCATTCTTATTCCAGTAAGAAGCACCAGGAACACGCCGCCTATCGAATTAATTCCCCACTTCTGTCTATACCCATATMCCCMCCCGACACTGTTGGCCGCCTGCCAGCGCTCGCCCAGACAGCCCAGAGGCTTGCAAGAGCTGCATTGCCGCTACAACGCTGGATGTAACCACTAACAGGTCACCAGCCAGTCATCGCGCCAATCACCCAGCGCAGGTACTACGCACTCAGGTAAGTGGGCTCTTCTGACCAGGAACATGACCGGGATCCAGAAGTCTGTGTTTCTCCCAAACTCACCTCTGCATCTCGTGTCTCTCTCCCTCCCTTTCTCCCTTCCCGACCTTACACCCCCGACCTGCCCTTCTAGCAAAACAACCCCCATTCCCACACTCCCTCAGTTACTCAGGCCAGTCAGTCCACTCGTTTCCCTCCTCGTCTGATCTCGACGTGTCTCTCGTTTTTCCTCTTCTGAATTTGTGCTTTTGTTCTTTCCCCTCCCTCACCAACAAACAACAACTTCATAGGTCCTTTCCAACAGGTCATCGTGATATTGACCGTGTCAATTTACAAAAAGGGTAAGCACCAAGACACACGATCTCCTATTTCACCTTCCCCGACTTCGACACACCGCGATCGATTTGTCTGCTGCTAGAGTACCGATACCGTCTTCATCTACCCCGACCACCCAGCACCAAGCACCAAGCACCAGTACTTATCATTGCGAGAAGTAGTCAAAGGGGAATGACCGAGGCGGCAATTTCAAGAACAAGGAATTCTGACAAAAGACCATTGATTTAGCACCCTATTGTTTTTTCTCACGCTCCTTTTAACTGCTCGTCGTCGCCTTTGCAACCCAAAGAGCAGAAAGAAGGGAGGCCCTGTCAACCAATTTCAACTCGACACAGTCGGCAAGGAACAATCGTCATCAAAGAAGCACCCTCGTCTTCATCTATATGACTTGGGCCTCGTGTGATCGCGCGATCTAGATTATCCGAAGCCGTATTGGTCGACGAAAAGTGAGACTTACGAAATACGACACGAACATTCGCGGCCCGCTCCCTAGAGGAGATTGAAACCAAACTACACTAATTCTTACTCTCTGGTCGTTGATCGGGTTAGAGAATTGGATCTTCGCTCCATTTCATTAACATCGGTAACTTTCGATTTATTCGCATAGCACAACTTCTCCATCATCATGTCGTTTCGTCAAATCGCCGTAGTGGCCGTCCTGGCCCTAGCATCAGTGTCCACTGCCACCAAGGAGAAGGCGCCACAGAGCCCGATAGTAGGCACCGATACCGTCCACGGATGTTACAAATCAGTTGGAACGATGAAGAAACTGAACACAGACAACTTCAACTCACAAGGTGCATGTGCGGGATTTTGCCGCAAGAACAACTACGTTGTAGGCGCTTCTAACTCGGTTGACTGCTGGTGTGGTGATGAGTATCCCAACAAAGCCGATCTTGTCGACGATGATCAATGCACCGAGCCATGCCCCGGTTTTGGTGACGACGCCTGTATGTACCTGCTTTGTCCCTGCTGAATGCACTGCTAACCGTTGCTAGGTGGTGGCCTTGATACTTACACAGTCTACAACACCGGAAAGAGGGTATCCGTCGGTGAAGCATCTGAGCCAGGCTCATCAAGTTCCTCAAGTGCTGGAGCGTCCAAGACAAGTTCAGTTACTAATGCTCCAGCTAGCACTTCTGGTAAGTATCTACATTGGTAATCATTCTGTCAATATGTGCTGATTGGCATTATAGATACAATCGAGACAATTACCGCTCCATCCGATTCCGATAATAAAGGCGGTCCTAATGTCGCTGGTATTGCTGCTGGTGTCGTGGTCGGTGTTGTTGTGGTATCTGCTGTTCTCGGAGGAGGGTTTTTCTGGATGCGCCGAAAGAGGAATGCCGAAATTGAGGAGGAGCACCGACGAAATGCTGCTGTCAACGCGTTCATTAGTGGCGGAAAGCCTCCTAGCAGCAGTGGTGGTCTCTCGATGTCTGACTCCCGCCTTGACCCCGTCATGAACCGACGAATGAGCGACGGCAGTATCGCCGACAACCAAGATTACTCGCGGAGAATTCTGAGGGTGCGTAATAACGACGTAGAATCAGGATTGACCATGGTCTAACTCGCGCTACAGGTTACCAATGCTTGAACAACCCCCCATCGCAGATATCACGATGAACGACTTCCGCTTGTAACACTTTTTATTCACATCGGCATTGACGGCGTTTCATGGTGGCCATTCGTCATTGGATGATCGATCATACCCGACGATCCCAGGCGTTATATGTATTGAGGTGTATGGAACAACAAACATTAGGTCACAATATAGGGCGTGACCGTCGGCTTAGACTACCGATGAAAATCTCCTACGCCGTCCTCTCCTTTTTCTTTTGCACATTGTTGACTGGCCGCGTCGCGATATGCAGTTCGACATCAACTTCAGAATTTCTCACGAGATCTACTAGGGCCCGGGCCCGATGGTGTGGGGGATGAGAGTGGAAGCAAATCACTACGCGAGGGGATTTGCAACCTTAGCCACTTTCCTACGTGAGATAGTTAATAGAAGACCAGCCGAAAAAATTTTGCCATGGCCTTTGGGGGTTTTGAGAGGGAATACCACTTTGACTTGTACGCGAAGAGTTCTGATAGAGAGGATTAGGCATCAGTGGTCATCGAAGGGGACTTTGCTGTATATTATTCAGATAGTCCAAATGGCTAGGCATTTCCTCGTGGATGTCCTTGCTTTGGAAGTATCATGCCCTCCCCCGTTATTCGTCTTATGTGACGTATACATGTTTGTATTGCACCCCGTGACCGCTACGTGGTCAGGATAATCAAAATGGAAACAATTATGAACTACGCCTGGGGTTATTGGGTGACTAACTGTGGTATTGAGACAAACGGTTGACTTCGTGAAACCGTTAGACTGTTACAACTCACCAGAACTGCCGGAGTCATGTTCTGTATCATGGCAAATCTGGGGTAACAGATGGCAAACACGGTTCCTAAGCGCCAAACCAACCGGGTTGTCCAACCCCAGATCTCGCCTGTCACACACACGTTTTGCTCATCCTTCTTCAACCCGGTTTGGGCTGCCTCCTGGCGATCTTGCTTCCTTTGCTGCTGCTGCTTCTCGGCATGGACGTACCGAGTGCCAATGGTGATCGGCTCGACCCTGCGGGAATGACGCTGGGATCGCCGACTCTGAAACGCTGTGGGKGATTATCTTATGGGTTCTGGGTAATGGTAGGTAGCCTGTCTTATGGGGGCTGGGGGTTTATGTGAAGAGTTATTTTAGCCGCCTGACCGCCCCTCATATATAGGTAGACTTGCAATATGAGGTCTGATGACGATGGGCTTGAAATATGCCTGTACACTACATTATATAGAGGTTTCCAAGAGACTGATGTTGTGTTATGTAATCGAGGTGGCGGAGGTACGTACCAAGTCAAAGTGGAGCGAACCTACATATAATGTGGTCAATGCTTCAATCACGTGCTCTCGAGAATTCGAAAATGTGACATCGTTTCCGTGGACCTGTCGCGTTAGCTGATTGCTCAAAGTCGCGACTGTCATTCCAACTGCAACCATTCAATCCTGCCCGCGACTACTGATCCCTTTCCGTTGATCTCGTATCTGCGGCAGTGCTTAGTTGATTGTTAAAATCTCGACAACTAATAACTCTAAATGGGTCTATTGACATAGCTCTTTATTGAACTGCTTCACCAGCCACTCTCAACTCGTCTGGGCCAGCTTCATTCGAAGCTCTGCCCGCCATCATCATGGCCCCAACTACGGTTCCTCGTGTCCGCCGGACTGCGCAGAATACTCAGTACACGTATGTGTTCTGGATATAAATCATTTGCTGCTTTTGGCTCACTATTATGCTCTATAGCTATAACCTTCCCCGACGCACCCATTCTGTCCAGACCTACCCTGTCCTCTCGCCCCAAGGCGCTACAATCCTGATATATGGTCACGAGAACGGCGTAACAATAATCTGGCGCGGGGGACGAAAATTCAAGCAAGATGTCGTGAAGGAAGCAGAGCGTGGTCCCACCGGCAAGCAAAATGGCAAGGTTCCTGTTGATGCCGTGATGGTTATCGACTCTGACTCCGACGAAGATACGCCTGCGGGAAAGGGAGGGACCTTTGTTGATCAGCCACAGTTTGAGGAATACTTGGATGAGGATGATCCGTATCCCGAGATCACGCAAACGCTCGACCTTGAGTTCGGCACCGCCGTGCTCCATGTCGCGGCGTTGCCTCTCACGCCTTGTACGGCGGAAGATGCAGCCTGGGGAGGCACGGAGATCTTGAAGGACAGAATGGTATTCGCTGCTTCGTGCGCAACCCGCGAAGTCTTTCTCATTMCCCTGCCACTTGTCCCGCCCTCTCCTCTAAGCAAGGCAAGGGCAGAGCTACAGGAAAGTCTCCTGGCTGGAAAAGCTGGCAATGGCAAGTGGGGCGAGACTATGACTCTACTTGATGGTCAAATCAAAGGCAGTGATAGCCTAGCGATGACCCTCATTAGATCAAAGACTGTGTTAGAGCGCAGCAAGTCGAGCGAACGATCGCGGTCAGAATCCAGAGCCCTGCCGCGTGTTGTCGTGGCCGCGCACTCGCCCGAAGGCTCTGGTTCTCTACGATTATGGGATGTGCCTTTGGAAGAATCTTCCAAGACAGGTCGACGCATCGAGCCATTCCAAACTGAGTTCCTTCCCAAGCCGCTTACCTCCATCTCCTTCAACCCGACTCACTCCACTCAACTACTATGTAACGCATCGTCCGATGGTGTCAGGATATACGACTATGCGCTTGCCTCAATGCCGCCCGATGACTCCGAAGGCCCATTCCCATCTCAAGGCTCTTGGCTTATATCCTTCTACCCGCCATTTACCCGGCCCTCTTCATCGCGTAAACCGATTCTTGCAGCGTCCTGGATCGCTCACGGCCGCGCCATTCTCGTCCTCCTTGCGGATGGCCAATGGGGCATCTGGGATATCGATGGAGTATCTCCGCAAGGACCTGCCCTGCTTGGCAGGCCCGGCTCTGGTATTCGTGGCGACGCATTGACGGAATTTAACGTGTCCGGATATGTCGAAGGCACAAGCCCTCTACGGAATCCTGCTTCTCAACGCGGATCCGGCGCCGGAGCTGATTTCGTGCCCATGACTCCCCATTCTAGACGTGATGCTTTGGCGAACTCTGGCGGACCTGAACGCCTCGCGCCTGTCAAGGGAGGGATCGTGGTGACGCCCTTACCTGCTAGCACAACGACGACAAACGATGAAAGTGTCGCTTTATGGATTGGAGGCGCCGAGCATGTTTTCGTCATTCCCGGCGTTCTGAAATTCTGGGATGCCCAAATTCGCAGGGGTGCTGGTGGCGGCGTGAATCTCTTTAGTGGAGCACAGCCTACTCGTATGGTCCGATTGAGCGACCTAAGTGTTGGGCTGATGGGTGAACGCTGCACTGGTGTTGCCGCCATTGTCCGCTTCATCGAGAACGGTGATCTAGGCTCATCGAGTCATGAGGGCCTACCTGTTGAGTTGGTGGTATGTGGTGAGACTCGCTTAGTGATTGTGAGGGAGAGCGAGACAGTGGTTGGTACTCGAATTGGCGGAGTCGTCAGTCGCCGGAAGAGATTAAGCGAGCGAGCGAAGGATAACAGCGCTATTGTTGTTTATCCTCGACCAGAGCAGCCAAGCAGTATTGCTTACAACCTATCTGTCGGGCCCAGAAGAAAGCTCTCGAGACCCGGAGTGGGATCAGTGTTTGATGAACCGACATCGAATAAGGACACTACGCAAGCGGAAGTGGAGAGTAAACCGTTGCAATTACCTACGAGGCCGAGGTCCGGCTTTGCGTTCGCGGACAGCCTGAACGCTGCCGCCGACGTTGAGCAGCAAGACGAGGAAGACGAGAGAAATGTCGAGGTTGAGATGCTGGATATAATGGAGATCGATCGCGAGCTGGACGCTCTCGACAATGGAAGAGGAAGAGGCCGTAAGAAGGTCATCTTTGACTCGTAGCCGCCTTTCCCCCCCCTTCTCTCGATCGACTTGTTCTAAGATGTCGAGAGGATTCTGGAGCATGGATGGGAATTGATGTATGATACCTTATGCTAACACGAGGGGAGTTTAGGATTAAAAAGTCTTCGTGGGAGGCGGTGAATTTACGAATATTAATCGGACCCCCGGTTTCGTTTCCGGGTTTTTATTGTTGACGGCTTACCAAGTGATATTTTCTGGTTACGTATATCCTTCCAAAGTTTCTCCTTTTGCAACGCACCATATTACTCGTTATTCACCACTCATTTCCCCCCTTTCCGCGCGGCAAGGTGGAGCACAAGGCGAGATCCTTCCTTGAAGCTCTGTAATCCATGCGGTACATTGAACAGGCACTCTTCTTTTTCCCGAGTGTCCTACGTATCATTCTTTTTACACATGATACGCGCCAATGGTCCCAGGAGGGTTCTTCTGGGTGGGGGCTTGGGTTGGTTCGGATCTCTATGCGAATTGACCGTTTGCCTTCCCGTCCTTCGACGCCCTGCTATCTGCCTTGTGCTCTGCGGGCAGAGGGTTAAGGTGAAGGACGGGAGACGGGGCTATTGGTACATTAATGTGAACTGAAAGCTTGGAGCCTTTCATCGAGTGATGAGTTGTTCAACGTGTTTTCACTGAACCGTAGTTGTCTTCTGAAGTTCTACCTATTTCGACTTCCCATTGGAGAAAACCTGTCCAATGAAGGGGGAATGAGCTGAAGCCTACCGCAAGGCATACTGTGAATGCCCAACTGCTTAGTAGTTGTGTAGGTAGGTAATCTACATTGGCTAGTCTCCCTCGCCTCCCATCACTTTCTCCCCTTCCTTCAGTTTAATCTCATCAGTACCTTGGGAATGACGGCAATCTCCTTCAAACCACTCGCTTATCATGACTGAGCGGCATCCGGCATCTTCCAAAAGGGATAATGCTGGCCTAGACGCTAACAATGCGAAGAAAAAGCAAAAGATATCTCCGTCGTCAAGCAGTGCAGATGACCATGTCTGCCAGCGATGCCTTTCAATCAACTGGGATGAAGTGGCAGAAGGCCCCAGGACGGGGTACCTACCTTACAATTTTGGGATTTCGACTGTCGGCTGGCCTTCACCGATAACGATGGCCGGTACCTTAACCAAGTAGAGCTTGATGTCCACTCATCTCAGGGCAGGCGTGAGCCTCTCCGGTTATATGATGCGGAGAAAAGGACTTTCGTGGTGGGATAGGCGTGACTACATAGGTAGGTGCTCAATGGAGAGGGCGTGTATAGATAGACACCTAATTCTTACAAAGGTATCTGGTTTACTTATACAGTTTATATTCCTTCTAATCCAAATTCATGAATATGAGACATGAATTCTAGTGAAACTTGAAGTTCGTCTTGTATCGATCCGTTGCCGGATTTATCCATGGAAGATATGGACCCTTGTTCGCTTCCCATATCCGAGGCTAGGTGGGTTACATAGCTACCCCTGAGCGCGTAGACAGCGAAAAGTTGATGCATATGTTTCCTAATCACTGCGGACAGTATTCTCATTTATTTTACGTCCTGAAAGGACTAATGAAACGATGTTGTATTGTAGTACAACTAGATGATACGCGCACACCAATAACCAGCCCCTGCAAACAGCCAGTTCAAAGTCAATCTTTCCAGATCCCCTCTACCCCTTTTTAATTCGCCGCAAATGCTGTGTATGAGTAACCTCGGTAATGCAAACATTTGATTTTTCTGTCCCAGTCTGAAAAGCATAACACACACGTGTACTTAGGTATATACAACATAACCCCAACAGTAGCGAGCGCAAAAGGTATCACCACCTCAACTTCCGCCAATATATACAGACCCTCCAACCCCCAGAGAATCACGGCGATCGTCTAGGCTGTTGGATCCCCAGCCCTACATCAGAAGCAGTAGCAGGCCCCTCACTTCTGCCACTCCCGGTCCTGCCCCTCCGACTCAGCCTCTGGGGACTGAACCTAGACATCCTCGTCGGAGGACTTCCCGAGGGAATAGGACTACCGTTTGCATTCCCCCCACCACTACCACGGCTTGAACCGGGCATGCTTCCACCAGACGCTGCGTCACTTCCCAACGGCGGCGACCCGAACTCTACAACCCTCCCATCCGCAAGCCGGATCCCTCCGGACCCCGACCTTGACATCGGCTCAGCCCCTGTGCTAGCCGCGCCATCCAACTCCGGACTCAAATTCGCCCTGGACCCCCTCCCAAAGTGGCCCAGCCGCCCGCTCGCCGACCGATGCCGTCTCCCATCGCTGCTGCGCCTCTTAGGCCGGAAGCGCGCCAGCAGGTTCAGATTCGAATTCGCAGTCGCCTCATCGGCAGCCCTTAGCAGCGTTCCCGACGCAGCGCGCAGGCGACCGCGCGACGCCTCGCTATATAGGGAGTAACTGGTAACGACGGGCTCGAGTTCAAGCCCGTCGAGGCGGGGGCTGGGCTCGGTCTCGACGACGCTGGGGCGGCGGGAGCGCGGGCGCTGCATGATCTGGGAGCCGGGAGAGGAGCTGTGGGCGAGGGGGGAGGTGGTGCGGGGCAGCGAGGGGTTGGAGCCGTAGCTGTGGCTGGACTGGTGGCTTGGGTCGCGGGACATGGGTTGGCTGGAGTAGCCCTGCGGGTGCAGGTTAGGCGTTGTGGAGGAGGCGACCCAGGGCGGAGGGAGGTCGGACGACAGGAAGCCTTCGGGCGGGCTGTGGGCTGTGTGCGGGTATGGGAGGTTGATGTTGGAGCGGATTGAGGGGAGGGAGTGCGCCAGGGGGTGGTACTCGTTATCCTCGGTTATGGATTGTTGGGATAGTCGGGKGTGAGATTCGAAATAATGAGAACCGGGTGAAGGTGCAGAGCGTAGACTGCTCGTGGTGTTGATCTCAATTGGAATCGGTGGCGGCGGGAAAGGACCCGTGGGATGTGAGGGACTGGACTGAGCAGATCTTGATAAGACTATGGACGTGGGTCTTGAAGGTGGTTTTGATTGTCGTCCTGAAGGTGAGTTTGATGGTGATCGTGATGGAGGCCCTGATGCCGGTCGAGAAGGAGGTTTGAGTACGCCCTCTGATCTGTCGGCTTCAGGGAATACCGGCTGCTGTGTCGATGGGGGACTCGGCGATGGCGGCGACGTGGTGGTGAGCGGAGCCGCGGATAGCGGACTAGAGACCTTGACAGGAGCAAGCCCTTCAAGAGATACGGAATGGTCATTTTCTCTGCGTTTCAGAATTGTTGCAGCAGAAGCGTTCGGCGACGGTGAAGGGCTGGAAAACGTGACAGACATGGGATAATCATCCCCCATGGCGGCTTCAGCCTTAGCATCAGCATACGATGGCTTCCCAGCCAACAATCTTGGGCGTGCGGCTAAAGCTACGTCGCTGATGGTATCGCTGCTGCTCTCAACACTCCTAGGTTGGAATAAAGGCGATCCTTTGTTGATGCGGTCCAGCGTCAATTGCGCCCTGGTCGCTTCCGACGACATGCTGTCGGTTGAGGAGCGTGGCCGTGTGGCTCCTTGGATTGCTGTTGCATTAATAATGCCCTTCGCCGTCTCACGGCTAATACTGACGCGGGGATCGCTCAGTATCTGAGAAGCAGCTCTCCAAGAACCCGCACGATCACGGTAACGTCGCGAAGCGTGTCGCTTGATAGTTCGATGATTAGGTCCGAAGACCTTGCGAGTGACTTCATCATCGTCTGGCATAGACATCGACTCGAAGACCTCTGTAGGCGCCGGCTGTGGCGTGACCGTTCTTGAGTAATCTATGTCATCGTAGAGCCCGCCGTGTGGGAAAGTAACATGCCAATGATAAGGATTGTGGTCGGTAGGGGTATAGACGGCAGGGGACTCCAATGGCGTGCTTTCTTCATATAGCATCCAATGGTCAGCTATACTGCTATTGCTTGGAGGCGTGTCCGAATCGCCTTCAGATAAACTATTCGTCCGCTCGAACACAGACACGATTGCCGCTGCAGAGCCCTGGCTAGAGGCTTCTGCGACCCGTTTGGTGAGCTGATCGACTCGCTTACTACTAATACTCAAGCGGGACTCTACCAACTCCCGGGACTCGGCAAGTTCGGGATATCTTCTTTCAAAGCGGTCGATATGAGCTATCAATCGCTCGCCATGAATGCGAAGTCTGCGAAAATCTTCGGGGACCCCTGTCTGGGGATCCTCTTCGACTCGGTGATCGCTCACGTCGAATGCCTTGCAAAAGACGCAGATGGCTCGTTCTAACCAGAACGCAGCTTGTTTTTCATCGGCAAGAACATCAACGAAAAACGCTTGAACGATTCCGTGGATCCTCAGTATGTCAAGACTGTCCTGATTCATGTCGACACTCCGCGTACTACGCGAACTAGCCGACGAGGCTTCGGTATTCTCATTTCTCTCGACAAGAGCGAAGGCAATGAGTATCTTGAAAGTGTTATTCAGCGAATGCCTCCGAGTTTCTGGATCAGCAGATTTGACGGGAGTTCTCTTGTCTAAAGCTTTCGCACCTATTATAATTGTTAGTGCAAGCTCAACCTCGGCTGTTCTTCAAACTTACCTAATACTATCATCTCGACGGGGATGTGTGTGCCGAAGAAAGATAGCAAGGACATCAGGTTTAGCGCAGCGCTGGCACCCCTATGCTCAAGTTGCTCGCGGACCGCGCGATACGCCGGCAGGTTACCTACCTTCGGGCGACTTCGGTATGACCTCAGATACTTCGCGAGGGGTTCTCTAGTAGCCTTCAACTGCAGCGCTGCCACATGGATCATAAGAGGTAGTCGGTCCATCAGTTCGACGAGCTCCTCAGCACGTGTTAAGTCGTCCTGCGTATATGGCTGCTTCTTCCCCATCTCTTCAAATAGCAGTTCTTGAGCTTCTTGCTTTGTTAATGGGTCTAGCGCGATGACCTGAGGATTATCAAACTGATAGTCTTCGCCCGGTGTTCGCTCAGTTGAGGTATATATGATGCTGGTGTTCTTAGCGAATGGAATGTAATGTTGAAGTTCGGGGAGGTCAAAGTGGATGCCATCGAGGATGAGTAGCCATTTGTCGTTACTGCTCAGCCATGCTTGAACGGCCTCTACCATTTTGCGGGTATCGATAAACCCGCTTTGGTCGAGAGGGCTCACTTCACTGAGGCCCACTGTCTTCGCGATGTCCCAGTAGCCGTAGTCCAGTTCCTCTAAAGACTTCGCTCGAATCCAGAAGATACCACCAGGGTAGTCATATCTATGCTGGAAGACGTATTGTCGTGCTAAGTGAGTCTTGCCCCCGCCGGGCATACTCTGTATTAGAACGGATGAGGTCCCTACTGACCTTCTCTTACGGTCTGTTAGCATCTTGTGTAGTAATTTCAGTTCTTTATCCCGGCCCTTAAAATACGTGTTAGGACGAAACACCGTTGGCTTGACGAATATGGGTTCTTGAGATGGGTCATGGTCAGATGATTTAGACTGTTGGGACGGAAAGTATTCCTCTTCCGGCGGCTGGTTGGGTGTTGGGGGGCCAGTGATGAGCGGTCTAGATTGATAATCGATCTTCGAAGGGTCTTGTGTTGAAGGCAATGTAGTAGTATCATTATTTTGCTGCGGAACTACAGAAACGAAAACAATCAGCCACGGCTCCTCGGTCATCAGCGTCTAATACTCTCTCGTGAATGATCATCGATCTCCTCTATCTCGAAAGGAAGTAGGACGTCTTCGAATAATGAGCTCCCCAGAGACCGATCATGTGAATGGGCCGAGCTACTTTCTAAGAAGGGTAGTGCTGGTGACCTACTTGATCCTCGACTAGCCTGGATTCTTTGCGAGTCAAGCTGGTTGATGTTAGATATGATATCATGATTAGGGACATCCAGTTATGAGGGAGCGACATACCCATGGTTTCATCCTTTCTTCTATTTCGTGCTTCGCCCTTGCTAACTTCTCATCCTCCTCTACTCTCCATCGAGTTGCGATAACGTCCGGCGCGTCGTGCACCCAATCCCTAATGGCCGTAGCCACGGTCCGATATCCCGGTGCATTCCGACTGTCAAACTTGCACATGCCGGAATGTGTTGCTTCGATAGCGTAATACGTTACACCCGGCAGCTGGGGGCTAGCAGATTGTGCGTCAACTATGAGCGACCTGGTTCCCTTTAAATCCGTCTTGTGGTTCTCATGCGCCATAAGGATCTTGAAACGCTGATAGATGTCGAGAAAATGGCTGTTGATGTTTTGCAGCGTCTCATTGTCTCTCTTCAGCGTCTTTAGAAGCACTGATTCGGATTGAAAGAACGTTCTGGGAACCACGGCATCTGACATAGCTTGCAGCATCGTACCCCACGCCGCCATATCCGAGCCAGTATGTGGTGTACCGAGGAAGATGATTCCATATGTAGAAACATATATCGATCGGTAGTCCTCATGTTGGGAAGCCCTCAAATCATTCGAGTATAACAATGCGCGCTTAACCAGAATCCCACCCAAGCTGTGACAGACCCATATTATTGGGTTGTGTGATGACAGTTCGTCTTTTCGGTAATGTGTGAGGGAGGTTACTAGAGTTTGCGCATGCATGTATATGAAGTTGTCACTCGGGTTCGACCCATGCTTCTTCGAGTATACATCGGCATTGTATCCATACACGAGGATATTCGCGCGGGCGTCCCTCAGAGAGGTTGGGAGCAGGTCGGCAGGCCAGAAGACGCCATTTTTGGACGTCCACGTCTTCTGCGGATCGCCATTCAGACCGTGAACTAGAACGATATCGACCTTGGCGTCGGGATGGGTGTACACTGCCGTCGTCTCGTAGCGCGAGATTTGTTTATTGATCGAGCCCTGCGGACGCGTCGAGTTTAGCAAGCTACTCATGATTGCGGATAGGAGTGTGGCCGTCCAGTCTTTTACGATTTGGTGTACCCCAAGAAAGCGAATGAAACGAGCGATTCCCATTATAGGAACTTTCGGGGAAAGGAACGATACGCACATGAAGTGTAGTGTGAAGCGTGGTTGAGTGGTGGTATTGCCAAGCTCCGACGCGTTCAGACTACATATCAGGCAAGATGAAAAGCAGGCATCAACTTACCATGCTTACTTGTGAGTAAAGCGATAGGACTCAGACCGGTATTATAAACCCTCTATGGCAGATCTAAGCGTGAGAGCGGTACGCGGAAAGTACGGTTCTCTTATAAAGCAGGGTTCGAATTTACTGCGGTTGGCGTCGCGCGTGACACAGGGCGACGGTAACGTAAATAAGCACAGGGAGGCATTAGAGTTTTGAGATGTACACGAAATACTTGGAAGAGTCATAGGGAAAAGGTTAGATAGGCAAATAGTCTTCAGGCCAGCCTGACCATACGGGCAAGTTGCTCTCCATGTGCTATTAGCACAACGTTGCCCTGGCTGAAGATCGGAAGGTCGGATGATTGAACAGTGCAAAGCTTCAGTCGAGGCAAAGCTTTTAGGGTTGGTGGAACAGGTCACATCGTAGCGAGAGTGATGGGGAAGAAGGGTGCACAAAGTTGAAGGGAGGAAGTAGATGCGACATCACGGGGCCCTGTTCCAGTGTCGTCAGCTGGTTGGGTGTCCCTCACTCTGAGGCTCAGTGCTAATCCATGAATCGCTTTAGTCATAGGCTTCCCCACACCACCCATGTCCTTGGCTGTACGATGTAGGTAAGAACCAAAATAGGCGGGCTGATGCGGTACATGTAGGCATGTAAGACGGGCGGACGGCAGGAGGCAGGGATTATTGATCTGGGGGGTCCTACTTGGGGGGCATACTGGGGGCCTAGAGGGGCGCAGCGAGATTCGGCACTTCCTGGTTCTGGTAAGAATAGAGTAATCCCCTGACAGCCCTAAGCTGGGTACCTGTTTTAAATCAAACAGCCATAATAGTCAGGAAGTTGACGTCAACTAGATCGTATTACCGGTAGCCGAGTCCAGCAAGATCCAAGACATCGGCCGGAGACGCCATTGATTGGATGGGTGAATTGTATTCGTCACAGTCATGTTGGTTGGCTAGAATCGGAACTTTCTCCAAGGCTGCCTACCTTCGAATGGTGTCCCACGGGTACGGCATCAAGCTAAAGCTTAACTCAAATGCAGCATCTGCAGTATCTACAATATCTGCAACCAACCTAATGTAGCCGAGTGGAGTGGGAAGCTGAGTTGATAGGGACCTAAGGGCGAGCTTACTAGCACTAGTACACGCCTACTTACGTTAGCAAGTTGCCTGTAGGTAGGCTGTGAGTGATTTTACGTAGCTCTATCATGGCTGTGAAGAGTGTTACTCATATTTACGCGCTCGAAATCAATTCCTTAGATGTTCTAAATTCTACATTACCAAGATGTAAATAATATTGAATTGGGAAAATGGTCTACCAACTTACGTCCCAGCAGATAGGTACCTGCATAAAGTTCTATAAATTAAACTTCCCTCTATGCGGCGCAGTACATCTTCCCGTCTGTACGCACGTAGCTTATTCGTACGTTGGGAGTTGCAAAAGAACGACGCTGCTGCACGACAGGCAGACGTTGGCCCACTTTTCAGCCCGGGCACCCCAGTCAGTTCTTAGGGAGTATTTCAATATACTACACTTAGGTACCGAACATCGCGACCACAATCAAGTATAGAAGTGCTAGGGTGTCAAGTCAATATGTCAAGTTTTGGGAATTTCACATGTCTGAATTACGAAACATTTCACATGGAGATATAGACTGAGGTTGCATTATCTAGCAATCTAATCGCTATTCGGAATCCACTCCGCTCGATTCTTTATCGTAAGGAACCTCGATACGGGACAACCTATTGGGTTTGTGTAACATCGCAAGTCGTCCCTGGCACGTACCTAAATGCAGAATCGGAATTCAGTCTGCCATCATGCAAGGGGTTCGAGAATCTATATTGGATAGGCGGCTAGAGGAGGACCAATCAATCATTACCATCCTCGCGAGTTTTGTCACAGTCTCATCTGCCAGGCACACTCACGCTCCGTGGTGGTGAGCACAGCCCGGCTCTTCGGTGTATATACATAAACTGTTGGTTCCTGTGCTCTGAGACATGGCACTTTCGAAGTGAGGTATCACTGTGAAATGTCACTTATAATCCTTGTGAAATGGTGACCCAAACCATCACTCGCATGCTAAGACAGACGCGTGATTGTCGAAAATTTTCCCAACCTCAAGAACCATCTTGTAGTCTTGATTTAGCAACCGATAAATTAATTGGCTTCATCGGGGGCGAAAACCTGGGTGTGAGACGTCAACTGGAGAGGGTGCCATACTAACTCATGCCGACGGTAGCCTTGTGGTCTTTCTTCGGAGAATGTAAAGCGACTTCGGAAGGCGACGGTGGAAATAGCTGTACACCATCACTTCGAAGTTGGATGTGAGGTTGGAATAATGATCCATAGCCTCCTTTCTAGACGACACTATGCGAGGAAAGTGGTGTGACTACGCGTTCCATCGTCCGCAATCACCCAGCCAGGCGCACAGACCGGTTTGTATGGTGTAGCGTTGCGAGAAGGGCACACGCGGGATTAGCAGGAGAGGCGGCGTTCTTTGTTCGGACGCATCTCCATGCCCTAGTCCTTCGGAGCAAGCATCAGTACGTATTCCCGGGTACTCTGACCGAACTGGATCATGTCCTTGTCTCTGAGCTCCAAGTACCTGCTCTCTGGCACCTTTTTCCCATTGAGCATGGTCCCATTGGCGCTTTCCAGGTCGATTAGATATGGTTTCACTTTACCAATCTTGTCGCCGTACTCGTTGCGCTTCTCAATGTACCGAAACTGTATGACAGCATGTTGTTTGCTGATACTCGGGTGCTCGGCGGGCAGATCCACCACTGCCAACTCTCTGCCGACCAACCAGCAGCTGCGACTGCTGAGAGGTACGGTATCGATGATATCTTCGCCCTTGAAGACAAATAGCTTCCATTGGTCTTTCGGTGACGCCTTGCGGGCTTCGGGCGGTTCGTGGTATTTTAGCACTATCTTAGAGCCGTCCGATTGAACAACCGAATTCGAGGCAGCAGCCAACGCGCCCGTATTTCCATAGTTGGGCTTTTCTTTGGGCTTCGGCGGCTCTTCGCCTTGGGTAATAGCAAAGGAATCAGCCTGCGAGGGCAGTGGACCACTTCGCTTCACTACTTGTTTGCCACTTCCGTCTCGGTCGTCATGGTCGTCGTCCCGTGCCCGGCGGCGGTGCGAGCTTCTGTCGCTTTGTCTGTCGTGGTCGCGTGAACGCCTCCGCCTGGGTTCGCTTCCTCTGTGGCGGCTTCGGTCTCGGGAAGTGGACCTGCGCCGACGCGTATCATCAGGAGACCTTGAACGTCGGTATCGTTTTCTATTTCCAGATCTGTCGCGAGATCTGTCCCCTTTTCGGTCATCGCGACGAGTGGTTCGGCTCCGCCTGTCGCGTTCGTAAGCATCTTCGCCATCGCTCCGTGAGCCTCGTCGATCTTCTATGGAGGATTTATCGTAGCCCATGACGGAACACGTAGTGGAAAGCCAATGGCTGCCTGATCAAGCCAAGCTGAAAGGAATTGAGGCGAGTGAAGTCTGGATTAAAGTTTCGGTCATGAATTGGGATAGGTCTGGGATGATTGTGAGGCTGAATGCCTGTGCCGCTGAAAGATAGCAGGAAACTACTAAGCTAGGGCTGAATCTTCAGTCAATTGGCTTGCGGCAGAGCCTATCGCAATTTCCACCCGCTAAACCAGTACCTACATGTACTCCGGCGATGACTAATTCCGCCACTAAACACTTAGCCTCAGGCGCCCCAAATGAAGTTCACTGTACGCCTGTCGCTTCAAATGATGCAAGATTCGCTAACTTTGTGGTAGCATTCAAGCTGAGGTCAAGTGTAGTATCCATGCTTTTAAGCTCTGGAAGAGTCACATCGTGACTCGATTTTGATTTAATCTTATTCCCGTATCAAGAGGACAAGTGATTCGTGCGTGATGGCTTCTACCTTCAAAGGCGACGCGAAAGCGCTTTCGTCATTTCCTGGCTTGCCCGAGGACGCGAAGAAGGCGAGGTCTATTCACGTAGGCACTTTAACATCTTTACATTCACTTGATTGACGAGGTCGTCATGGGGGAACCAATCAATATCTGAAGCTGAGGCACCTGTAGATACTGATGCTAGCAAAGTAATTCAAGAATGAAGTCTTGGCATTTGATATTGAAGCCTCATCGAGATATTGGAAAATAGACTAGGTCCAAAGTGATAGTTGGCCAAGCGGCTCTCCAGAATGATACGTTGGCAATCCTGAACTACCGATACTTCTCCATGGCAGGATTTCTTCACATTCGGCTGGCTACACGGCGTATCACGGAATCGCATCCCGCCGATCGACCAGTACACGTCATGCCGCGCAATCAAAATACACTTCCATCTTCTTCATGGCGATGCTCTCGGCACCGGTCACAACGAAAACGAAGTTTTGAGAGCAAAAATTGCGGGAACTACGATCCAGAAGGATAATAGAAAAGGGTCGACTCCGCGATGTGCAATGCAGGTCTCCCCCTTTGAGAACCCTCATTCTTGAGCGACGATTCTCCTCCCAAGGTAAGTATGAAGAAGAAAGGAAGAAAAGGAACTCTGAAAATCGAGACGGAGACCAGCTATTTATTTGCCTGTGTGGGGCGGTGAGCCCGCCTCGCACCTACCTCGTAATCAGCCAGCGGCAGAATCCTCCCCGGAAACTTGGTGGGGCACGTATGGTCCGTGTGCATGGACCTCAAATAAACACTGTGCAGCTACACTCTGAAATAAGCAGGTTGCACAGTGCATTACAGTAGCAAACGTGAATGTACAATCTTACTTAATTCACTACAAAGCCAATCCATTCAGCGCCCTCAGCCTGTTAAACGCGTCGCCAACATCGTCAACGACCCAAACTCCTAATGGGTACTCAAGGCCTTTCACCTCCTTCTACTAATGGTGTTATCATTCCCGGCGATTGTAACACACTTTGGTTACGCCTAATTGGGACCTTGAATACCTCGCATGTACCTCGCCGCTGGCATTGCAGTGTTTGGGTTGGCATGAAGCAGATCAGGGAGGGCCTCGACTCCGTTTGATTCGATGATGATCACGAGCAAGATCAGATCAGGCAGCCATAGAAATTGCAGCGCCGGCCCCCAACAGGCCATCAGCCGCATGATACTGGAGTGACTTCGCGCAAGGCTCTCGCGTTTGCTCAGATGTGTCATCTTTTCAACCTACTCCTTATAAGAAGTCCGAACGACGTGTTTAGCGTGAATCATGACTATCTCTTCATGTCCTCTTCACTATCCAGATCATATCCTTGTTAAAGCTATTTCCTTCCTTGATATGCTATACTGTTAGAGCTCACACGGGAGAATCAGCCCGATAAGAGGAAAGGCCCTATGTGTGCCTATGACGGGTGTCAGTGGGTGTGACTGTACGAACGCATATAACGCCTACGATATTCAATGCGTATTGCGATGGTTTATCGTCATCGTATTGTGACTTCCGGCGGATCTTGGAAGTCAAGGAGATCGCTGTCCGATACTCGTTAAGTGCCAATACTTGATACTTTCTGGGTTCCTTTCATTCCCCCTGCCTTCCTTAACCTCCCTTCTGAACGTCTGACATACCTGTCGGGAACTAGCCCGAAGGTTATGACTTGCTCTATTTAGCAGTTCGGGAAGTCAGTTAGGGTTATCCACCTATTGCTTTTTGATATTTACCCTTTCCCGTCTCCCGTGTCCCCTATCTCTACTAACAAGATAGCCACCCTTCCAGTGGGCTATGCCGTCTAATAGAAAGACCCTTCAGCAAGAGTTAGTTGACCTAAAAACCGGCGTAGGGATATGGTTGAGGTTGCTGCGCGAGCAGCTGTGAACCTATTTGCTAGAGTCGACGGGATGTATGCGAATATCGATCATTTGGCTACATCCTCTCAAGCTCTAGCCTTCTGGAAGGTTGGGATCCCCAACGGCTCGAACCTCTGACAATGACGTTATGTGTCATCAAGCGTCTATGATGCAGGAGTCAATTCACTCGATTTCAAGACTCGACAGAAGGCGATAGCTCGGCCCAAGCTGCGCCCATTGATATTAACTAGAACATAGGCTATGGGTGTACAGTGGCTCTGCCCTTAGGGCTATGCATGCTCGTGCATGACAATCTCTACCTTAAAGAAATGTTCATCTAGATCGGTCGGCATGCGATTTGCGATCATATCAAGAGAGGTCTACGTGAGTTCACCGTCACGCTCATCACATCTTCCTGGTACTTATCGCAATAATCGCTGTTTATTTAGTCCCCTATACCTTTTATTTTGATATCTAGCATTTTATTAACGTATGTGCAGCTCTTGGGCCATATTCTAAGCTCCGAGGTGAGCTATGCCACTATTTTGCGCCTCATCGCAGTGCTCGAATGAACCGCCCCCTGTGCAGTTCAAGAGTATAACGAGGGCCAATGCAATCCTATTGCGCTAAGCAGCTGATGACCTCGAGAACAAAGCAGCGAGTCTCGTCAAGGACACATGCTAACGGAAACCCAGGTCAGTGTTGGTAACGGAATAGGGGTATCTGGAAGCTGAACAGCCTACTTACTCAGTGCGTGGCACTGGTAGTTTTGGGGCGACGTACCGACCCCGACGTGTGCCCGCTCCTCGGGGTCGTCGTTTTCTCTATATGCGCATAGTGCTCTTGCTCCGCTTCAGCTTTGCGCTCATCGGCACGAAGGATCTCGATTTCGTCTAGTCGGAAGTCAGTCATCTGCAGAACAACCGGACCAGGGTTTGGCTGGCACTTACGGGGAGACATGCCCTTCCGTGTTATAGTTCTATTTGAAGGGACGGAGGAGTTCATTATGATGATATTTGAGTCGTCTTTCAGTTATTTGTCTATTCTGGAAACGACGATGTCGAGTTTGGTTATTGGTGGGATGTGTGGTTTGTCGGGTTCAGCAGTCTGACAAACTCGCCCCAATTGTGACGAGCCATCCGGGCTTTGGAATCCCGGCAACGCGGGCATGGCGGGTTCGAGAGCACACATGTGATAATACTTCCACGTGCCCCGATACGTTACCGCGCCAAAAGACCGTCATCTGATCTTCTTCCTACCCATGTTAGGTGGATTGCTTTACTACGATAGGTCAATGATATAAAATTGTGGACAGCTACAGGGATGAGCAAGTTATGGGCAGTTTTACAATTGAATTTAGACGTGCATCAACGGATCAGACGGTGCTGCTTGAAGATGCGGTCGTTCTGTAAGCCCCTCTTTGGAGGAGGTACGTAGTATTGCTCATGTTTGATTATATTTCTATTGAATATTCCTAGTATACGAAGCGATCTCTATGAAAATAGGCGCAAAGAGACATCCTGAATTAATGTTTTATGCTGCGACATTCTTATCTGCCAGTTCTCTTTAGCCCCGAAATAGCACCTAAACGTACTCTACCTACACAAGGTATTTGTAATCTTTCGCCCCCTTTTGCCCCTCCATCCGCCTCGAGAGCCACAATCAATACACCAACCTGAGTTTACGAATGTCGTCTCAGCTCAAAAGGTGCTGGATAAAACGTTAGGTCAATTCGAACAAGCCGAACCAGATAAGCATGCTGTTTAGATTGAATTTTTGCAATTGTCGCGTCAAGTTAGGGGCAAGTTTACCAGTTGACGGATGCTTACACGCCCATTAGAATCATGGTGGGGTTCTGGTTAATCGGCTTACAACTACGGCCTCAATCAACCTGTTTCTACAGTATGAACTCGCTCATAATCGCGTCCGGGATCCCGTTCAACAGGTACTTCGTACCGGGGCACTCAATTCTTACCTTAGTCCCGGCTCTCGAGTTTTCTCCTCGCTTCGCAATCGGTCAGGCAAAATGGCGTCAGGCTAAGCGCCCCTTGTGCGATTGACACTGTAATACACCCCTATGTTGGATGTACTGCGCGTTACAGTATTATCCTCATATGGAGCACTTAGACGCCATTCTGCCAGGTCAAGTCAATTCAAGTCCGTATAATGAGAGGAGCCTTTCCTAATCGGCAAGTTAAGCTATGTAAGGGGAAACAACCCGATTGTAAGAAACTGATATAGAAGACCTTGGAACTCGAAGCCCCGCGTCAAGAACACGATAACGCCCCAGAAGTACACCGTTCATTTCTGAACCCCAGCAAGCACCTGGCTATGCTTTCAGCGGAAAGGTAGAAACAGCTTCCTCGTAATAAATTATAACTGAAAATCTATCTCAATAGGTATCTTGGTAATTGATAAATCGTTACGCGCCATTAGCAGCGCCGAGGAAAACAACGAGAACTGCTGCGAACCTATCATAGGTGAGCTTATGTAGCTGTGGCTGCGATGGTACACATACGCTGCGGTTGCCGCAAAGATCTCGGAGAGAGTAGCCATTGTGAATACATTCATGGAAACGGAGAATATGCCAGTGAGACAGGCAATAACAGTGAGTCGTTTAGTCATGTTTTCGACCGTGTACAGGAGTACAATAGCCCCAATTGGTAGCATACAAGCCAGAAACACGGTAAGTGAGCGAGTAAATCTGCCGATGGCTTGGTGAGAGTACGTCACCGTATGGCGGTGATCTGAGTATGTGAGAGGCAGTATAGCATCACCCCTTTTTGACCGTTTTCTCTGGTACAATATAATTAGTCGCATTCATTTGAGCCATAGCGGCTATATGACACTATTTCATGATGTTCTCACATGGATGTATCTCCCTAGCACTTTGTGATATACGTCTACTGCTGTGTATGTCACCAGAGACGTAAACTCATCCATCATTGAGTTTTCGAAGGTGAGAAGATCCTCCTCGATATCTTTCAACGGCTGCCATGTCGTCCGGTCACAGCTGAATAGTTGGATCCTTCCTAAAGTTGGTCTCTTCATCCATTCGCGTAAGTATCCAAGTTGTTTAGGGTGAGGGCTCCGTAAGGAGAGCATCTGTTTATGATTGTATAATGCGGTTTCTGTCCCGTCAATGATTAGCAACTCCCCGGGCGCGCACTCGTCGAATACAAGTTGGACATACGGTATTGATTCATGAGCTCTCTAAGTAGCATGATGAGATCATATTGTTCTCTATCAGTGTCGCTTGAGCTTTCCGACTCGCCAGATACTGACAGCGCAGCCCATGCTTGACCATATCTCTTGCGCTCCTCATTGTCTGAGTTTCTGTCCTGCTCTTGGACAACTTTCAAGCGAGCTTCGAGCCTGGCAATCTCCGCTTGTAAGTAGAGCAAGTTTTGGTGTCCCAGGGCTCCAAACCGTCTAAAAATTCCCAGTTCAGGGTGTCGGCTCATGTATCCGGCCAGTCTTTCATATCCACCAGGCTCAGGGAGCCCCATTTCGATTGATTCTAGCTCGCTATTAGACGACATCTTGGGGTTCACGGCTCTGGTGATGGTGCAGGCTCCATAGTGTAGAGTGTTCAGGGAATATAGCTTAACTAGGCTCCGGCTAGAACTCTTGATCACCTGAATAAAGTGCAGATTCACCTCTACCGACCGGGCGGCATAACTTCGAAGGACTATGCAGCACCGGTGTGGTTACAGACCGCGACCATAGGCCAATAATCTAAGGGAATTAGACATAGCCTGCTGGTGACTTCGGTTCCCGAGCATCTTATGTGACCGAGCCCGAAAGCGAGAAGCTGAAACAAGCCAAAAGCGATGAAGGAAAAATTCATAAATTTGTAGGAATGATAAGTATGATCCTTTCGGTATATACCTATGAGTATATTGCCCAAACAGTGACAAGGGCCGACTTTTTTTCGAGTTTGCCACAGACCTCATCGCCCATGGAGTGCGAATGTGAGATTGTCAGCATGGGCTCTCAATGGAGGTATGAATATAGAGAGTGGGTGGCTCGATTTTAGCAGATGTAAGCAATTACTATCGTAACACAGCACCTGCGTTACAACCCTTCTCATCAGCCATATAATATTACCACCAGAGAGCAAAGCCGAACCCTAAGATTTGGAAGATGCTAGTAGCTCGCATTGCAAGGCTCGAGAGATGGAACCTGAAATGGCATATCCTTCGAAGCTTAGAAAGTAATAAAAGTTGATTCAATGTTTAGTCCAGTTTATGTCGGGAAAGGGAGAAATGGAGAATTATCCAAACTTGGAAACTTCATCCCAGCTGGGAAATCCACCGACACTGAAAAGTCCATCAAAGCCGGAATTATCAAAATCGAATGAATCATAACTGAGGCTTAGGCTCGGAGATTCGCAGAAGAGATAGTCCGTTGAATATTGAGGTGTAATGAGATTATTGCCTGAATCCMCCTCCTCCAGCCGTGGATACTGCTCATCACGCTCAGAATCTGGTACAGAGAGCTGTGCCGGTACGTCTTCCGTTTTTGCATAGTCCGTGCTCCTTAATGGCAAGGAAGATGCCGAAGGCATAGGCTGTAGGCTAGTTCCTATACGGTCATAACCACCAGGAGGAGGCATGGGTCTCGACAGAGCCTCGTCTTGTATCCGTTGCAGGATCCGTTCAGTACAGTCATCGCCAAGATTCCTGACGTACGATTCGGGGATGCCTTCCTTGAGTAGCTGATCGCGCACGGCCTCTGATCCGCGCCCCTGACAACGAAGCCTCATCGACATCATGCCCTCCAGGAAAACATTTTGAATATAGTGAGGTTCTGGCCATTTCGGTATGTCTGTTGATGGGAATAATATTTCCCATATGAGCACCCACTTCTTCACTTCCGATATGTTCCGAGCTGTCGTGTTCGTGATACTCTCCTTTTGACTTTTACTCATTCCCTCCGCATGATAGGCATCATGACCCTTATGAGTCTGATTTGAGAGATGTATCCCTGGACTATCGTTCAATTTGACGGTCTGATTACATGAAGGGCATTGCGTACGATCATGATGGCGATACAAGTGTTGTTTAAGGTAACTGATCTTTGTTATCCTTGCTTGGAGACACTGCGCATGTCTCCACGGGTCCTTCCTAAAGTATGGGCATGCCCACAACACTGGTTCCCCAATCTTTATTTTCTTTGGAGGTTGGTCCGAAGGCTGCCCTGATCCTTCACCATCGTCTTTGCTTTTCTCGCTGCCTTCGCTTTTCTGGGTACATCTCGATTTATTTTTACCAGTTCGTGATGAAGAGCAGCGTGTGGACTCTACTTGCGGTACTGATCCACTCGTCTGATCTTGTTGGCTTCCACGTCTATGGAAATCTAGACGTCGGTAGAGTGCCAATATGTACTCCTTAAGCCCTTTTGACACAGTCGTTCGGGAAAGTGGATTATGGAACATATTGTGCGGGGTTAACTTGTGGATAGAGTTATATGAGTTATCATAGTTAGAGTAGATCACCAAGATAACCCCCCCGTACGCTATATACCATAGTAGAGATACGAAATTTGCAAGGGGCTCTCGCCATCTACGGATTCGTTGATAGCTGATACAAGGAGCTGGTCTCATGCTTTGCCGTTCCCGTTGACCATCTCCACTACCTTGGGAAGCTGTGAGAGATTGGGACCTTCCACCGGAGGACCGGGTGCTTTGATCCGGGTCGGATGGTGATATACCAAGGAGATGGTCCTGGGTCGCCACCTTCATGGTCTTAAGGCCACTCCTAGCTGGAATTCTAGAGATATTTTCGATGTCTAATCTGATCATGCTTGTTATCTCTAATAGGAGAGCTGACGTGAGATAGTTTCCATTGTTACTGGGTAAATGCCGTGTTTTATCGAGGCTGAAATTGGTACGTTGGTGGGTGCAGGAGAGAAAGCTCTTCTGAGTCTCAGTCATTTCTGGCGAAGACTTAGTATGAGGAGCGCAGACTGCATATAGGGCTGCCTCTCTAGAATGTAAGTGAGCGCATATATGTGAATGCTTCCGAAATATCCTGGAAGGCTGGGGATCTGATAACGAGCACAATATCTTGTAGATGCTGATCTCCCTAGCAAAGTAATGGAGGCCAGTAAGAGGTAGATCCGACGATTCTACGAATCTAGACTTTCTTGCAAAGAGGCATGGCTGTTACAGGCGAGATAATAAGCGTCATGTTGAGTCGGAATTGCAGACGAGTCAGGTTAGGGAGCGATGTCAGCGATGCCACAATTGGGCTGTCTCATATCTCCGCGGACCTCGAATGTCCGATTGGCTGCATACCTATTTGGAAGGGTTGCTTTGACTTGGAGATTCTAAGGTAGGGGGTTTCTGGTGTGCTGACTTCTCATATCTCGATGGCGATGCTTATGCACGAAGTACTTCCGACTCAATGGCGATCCTTAGGAAATGGGGGTAGCTCGCTTTATCTTTATGTCCCTTTAACGTGATATATATGCATTTGTGGAGTGTAAATTTCCACATATAAAGCCGCTAGGGGGTAGTCCTGAATCATTTCCTGCACATTATATACCAATGTGGGCGCCATTGAGCCATAGGAGAGCCAATAAGAAATTCGACGTCAAAAGGAACGTACTTTATCGGCACAATCGTGAGAAGTCCATTCCCAGAGCCTTACTGAGCTTTCTCCTTAAAAAGCATGCATAACCCCAATCGCGGCGAGCTGGCTCAGTTCCAGACTCGGAGTACTTTTAAAACTAGAGTAATCGATCTCGAACTTGATTCCAAATGTCGCTGAAGGATTCCGGACTGTAAGCAACATATCTAACTCGCTAATCGGAAGAGCCGCCTTACTTCGTTCCCTCATAGTTGGAACCTATGGCCAGATTCAATACTCTGTGTCTCGTATTGATGTATGTAACTCATAGATCTGTGATCAACTGTTGGAAGAGGTCGTACGTACGAACAACGACCGGAGTTCAGATGCCTATTTCTCGTTCAAGTCATTGTCTGAGGCGTTATTCGTGCTGAGTGGCGCCTCCTTCTCATAATGACCTGTACAATTGGCGATCAAATTTCAAATATCGAAATTCTAGCATGCATACTAATCTGAACTGACTTAGAATCTGGGCCACTGACGAAAAAGCCCGGCATGCGAAACTCGACCCGAGCCACACGAAGAGGGAAGAAACATTTGTCTGTTTCGACTTGTGACGGTGGCAGCGAGCATCGGAATCGGCGAGCCCCCAAGAAAACCAATAATCCGCCCTCCCCGCCTACCCGGACTCTTGCGTGCCCCTTTTACAAAAAGGAACCAAGAGAACACCAACGCTGCGCCCGGCTGATCCTCTCCAAGATCAGCTACGTAAAGCAACACCTGATCCGACAACATTCGGCCGGTATCTATTGCTCGCGGTGCTACGAGAAATTTTCGCAAGTCGGCGACTTGGAAACCCATCAGCGACAGAACAAACCCTGTAAGATAAGCCCTCAAAAGGAAATATCTGGTATTACTGGGCCTCAAAAGGAGTGGTTGAGCCGCCGATCGAACCAGGCTCTGAAGGATGAAGAGAAATGGCGCGAAATCTGGAATTTCCTCTTTCCGGATCGTCGAGAGACCGTCTCCGCTTATATTGACCTGGACCTTCCGGAGGAGGTAAACTGGCTCAGAGATTATGTAGTCTCTGAGGCTCCGGACAGATTGAAGAACATGGATCCAGCAAATGATGATGTTGCGGGTTTACTTAGTTGGATTGTGGAGGATTGGAAAAAGTGCTGGCGCGAAGGCAATGCACTTCAGAATAACGGGTGCCAGGTAGACATGCTGCCCTCCCCCGAAAGCCTACAGGAGAGGGCGTCCTGATTCTCGCAGGAAACTCTAGAAGATCCGTGAGCTCAGGTGCAGTGCCCATGAAATCCCTGTGGGCGGAAATAGGAAGGGAGATAAGCACTCAACGTGCTGTAGGACTGTGGCATAGATGCAACAAATGAATAACCGTCTTGTATCGGTCGCTTTTTGAAGTCCTCGGAACGTTTCCTGTTATTTACTTCCACTATAGTTTCTTTATATTCTGGTTCATTTCTACCTGCGTGAGATAAGCACTTGTGCGGGCCTAGGAGATTCTCAATAGATTGATGGTATTCCTGCGACCTTCATTCACGTATAAATCACAATATAGCAACTCAAGCCAATTAAATACAAATTGATGTTGAAGACATAGACTGTTTCCTCTTATTACCGTGACTGTTGATTTTATACACTTAAATGATATTGTCTGTCTGGAATGCTCGGATGTTACACAAATGAAGCAACAATGCCCGAGTGCCCGAGTTTAGGAGGGGTGTTGTTGTCGTTTCTCTTAGGTGTGTTCTTGACCCACTTTCCTAATTAGGAAGGAATGCCAAGCTCTAAGAAGGGAAGGAAAAGGAAAATTGTGGCTTTAAGGTGTGGCGGTGTAAGAAGAAGGCGTGGCTTGTGGCAGGAGTTTATTGTGAGACGGGAGGGCGACCTCACGTACGGGATTCCGGTACGTACCTAATCTGGCCAGGCTCCAAACTCAGAATTGCGCTTCGATTCGGGTCTGCCAATTACATGTATCCTACAAGAGTTGGGGCGCCTCATGGGTTGAAAGCACGAGGACTGCTATGCCGACACGGGAATTCTAGGTTCGATCAATACAGATATGTTTGAAGAATGAGGTAAATTATAGACAGATACAACTGCCAAGTAACAATTGATGGATTCGACTTTACGGTGGTGGCACTGAGAGAAAGATGATGGCTACATGTATGTGAGTGTTGATTATTGGAGGTACGTACCTGTCCCCCCTCTTCTCGGTGGCTGGCTATGGAAAATATGACCAACTACATGTATTGTTCGTTGGTGTTGGTGTACAGTAAAAGTGACGAGTACCTAAAGTTTCAAAGCAGGGGTTGCCTCGCACGCAGAAAATGTGCATAGACTGAGAGTGAACTGAGGGGAACACTTAGTGATGTCCCTGGTGCTGAGATCAATCTTTCCAATTTCCTCACCACAATCGTCATCAATACTCGTGTCTAAATTAACAGCTATAACTAGAAACTGCTTTCGCAATGATTCAATCTTCCAATATGCCAGATCGCACCGCAGCTACGTCGCTGCAATCTAAGGATCATAGGACCTTGGTGGACATCATTGATAAGTTGCGATCTAAAGGAATCAATCGATATGTAAACCTCCCTCAAATTGTAGTCTGCGGCGACCGTTCGTCGGGTAAGAGCTCGATTCTACAGGCTATCTCGGGCATGTCATTCCCAGCTAAGGATAATCTCTGTACGAGGTTTGCGACGGAGCTAATTCTACGGCACACAAATGAGCATGCAGAGGAGAAATGTTGCGTAACCATCTCGCCTGGCGACGATCGCTCGGATCAAGAAAAAGCGCGTCTCGAGCAGTTCCAACATACCGAGATTCCCGACAAATACAATATTGGCGCTCTAGTGGATGAAGCTAAGGAACTCATGGGAATCGGCATCGATCGAGGTAGAATCTTTTGCAAGGACATCCTTCGCGTTGAGCTATCTGGGCCAACACAGCCGCATTTGACGATTGTCGATCTGCCCGGGCTGCCCCGCGCGGGCAATAGGGACCAATCAGCGGAGGATGCTGCAGTTGTTCAATCGCTCGTGCTCTCATACATGAAGAATCCCCGGAGCATTATCCTCGCTGTGGTGTCGGCCCAAAGCAACTTTGCTTCACAGGAGGTTACTCGACATGCACGAGAGATAGACCCTCGTGGTGTCAGAACCCTCGGTATTATCACGAAACCAGATACACTTGACATTGGCTCTGCAAGTGAGCGCGACTACTTCGATTTGGTACGGAACAGAGCCGTCAAATTTCGGCTCGGATGGCATGTCGTGCGAAACCGCGACTTCAAGACTAGAGATGCGACTGACAAGGAGTGCGACCGGGCAGAGGCAGAGTTTTTCGGCCGAGGTGTTTGGGCTGGACTACCGCGGTCCCAAAAGGGTGCCACGAGTCTACGTACCAGACTCAGCGAAGTGCTCGAGGACCAAATACTAGATCAGCTGCCAGAAATCCTTAAGGAAATTCAGATAGGACTAGACGATTGTTCTGGCAGACTTGAAAAGCTCGGCGCGGCCCGTAGTACACTCACCGAGCAGCGCAAGTACCTGCTCAACGCTAGCCACCAGTTCTCGAATCTCATCACTGAAGCTAAAGATGGGTTTTATCGAGACAAGTTCTTCGGAAACGCCCGAGAAGATGAAGGGTACCGCAAGCGACTCCGTGCCGTAGTCCAGAATACTTTGACTGATTTCTCTCACGAAATGCGCGCGAATGGGCAGGCAAGGAAGATTGTCAAGACAGCGTCGAGAAAAGATCACTCACAAGTCTCGAGAGCAGACTACCTTCAGGAAGTGAAAGATTTGATGAGAAGGACTAGGGGGTGCGAACTTCCGGGCTCCTATAACCCTTCAATCATTGGAGAACTGTTCCACGAACAATGCACACCCTGGAGGAAATGGCTGGAAGAATTCTCCGGGAAAATATTTGAAGCTGTTGACTTTACTGTCAACGCGGCGTTGGCATATATTGTGGATGAAGATACGAAGGCAAAGCTTTGGAGAGAACTCATTAACGATTCCCTAGACCGGCTTAATCGTCAACTTCGAGACAAGGTTAACGAAATCTTACGACCCCATGGAGATGGCCACCCGATCACATGTAACCACGATCTGGCAGAGACTGTCCAGAAGATTCGTACCAAACGCTTCAGAGCCAATATTATGATTGGCCTAAAGGAGTCTAGGGAAAAGGATGCAAGCCTCGATGAAAGCTTAGAGCTTATCATCAAGCACACTAAAGAAGACATGGAGATTATGTCGAGCTCGGACGCAGTGGACTGGATGGAGGAGKATTACAAGGTATCGGGATCCAACTGTCTATGACATAAAAGAGTCGAGAGCTCACAGCATGACAGGTAGCGCTGAAGCAAGTTGTGGATGACTTCAGCAAACTGGCTATCGATGCCTGCCTTATCTCCAAGCTACCGCTCCTGTTCACACCGGAGATCGTGTTCAAGCTTAGTGACGATGCGGTGGGTAGAATTGCCGCTGAAAGTTGGGAGACGGCAGATGAGCGAATGTTCCTTACAGACAAAATGGAAATCCTCAGCAGCGGCATGACCAAACTGCAACGTTTTAGTAAACATCATCGGCGCATAAACGGTAGGTCAACTAGAGAACACACCCACACTTCATTAGCAATTCATAATTAGTTATAGCCGTGGGCTAATCAATTTGAAGACATTGAAGATGAACGAGTCGACGCGCCGGATACAACCTTCTCTGGGCCTAATCCTTCACAGGGCCAACCATCTTCACAGCCACCTGAGGTACCACTTTCGGGGCAATCGGAGAGATCGCCGAGTCCCACAGGGTCGAAGATACCTCTTAACAAGCACAGTCAAGAGAATCGCGATCAGGCTGCAGGATACCTCTCTCTACCATCGCTTCCTTCGCGAATATACGAGGCGCCTAAGGAAGATATTGCCCCACCATCAACCGAATCCTTTGAAGAAGCGAAGATTATACAGGAAAGTTTATTACTGCCGAATATCATTAAAACTAAAAAGAAGAAGAAGAAGAAGCTTACTGCACTAATGAGGGTTAACTGGGATGGTGAGTCTGAACGAAGCCTAGTATAGTTGAGAAGAAGGGATAAGGGTACTTTACTAACTTTATAAACCGGCATAGACGTTATCGGAGACGAGACCCAACCTCTAGAAGAAGAGAAACCTGACCAGGTCTCGGTAGACTTTTGATGGTGCTTGCGTTCTTGTCAAAATGAGGCTGCAGAGAACTGCTATGCTTGGCTTTGCACTACCGCCGGCAGCCAGGACATCCCAGGGAGACTGTTCACGGTCGGTGAAGCAAACTGCCTTTCAGTGGTCATTTCAGCCCCTTGTAGCTTAGGCAGCATTACTTTCCAGTCAACATTGTACTCAGCAGTAATCTTCTCACCCCCTTTAGTCATCCCTAGGACTCCATATACTATGTCCTCTTTCACCGTGGCGGATCTACCTATTACCATACCTAGTGCCTCCTCAAATGGCATGAGAACTTTGCCATTCGCTGATTGTAACTCCCGATATTGGTGCTCGCCGCCGAAGATGGTTCTCAGAAGAACAAGTCGGCCTTCATTTACGCTGATCTGCCGCGGGGAGATAATTGACGGAGATCTCGGATTCCATCTGTAGCATCCGTACCCACCGGTCCAAGCTCCGTCGGCATCCGGCGTCATAGAGGCGGTATCAAGGGAGGCAACCAGTTCTGAGATAAAATCTCCATCGATGAGCTGGTCCTTCACGGCATAGATAACTTGCCGCGACAATAAAGCCTCCTGCAACGTCCATACCCTCGCAACCCACTGGCACTCAAAGAGCGATCGTAGACTCTTCGTATTTAGCATTACCTGTTGAAACGAAGATAGAATCACACCACTCTGTCGCGGTACGCACTCGAACGGCTCAGTATGAGGGCCCGTTAAGACCAAGCCGGCACTGGCACCCATGTAATATTCCCCCATGCGACTGATTTCGCGAGCCTTATCGGCCTTGTCGTTCTGATCTATGCACCACTTGTCAACCCGGAAGTACCGAACCCCGAGCTTCTTGGATAGTTCCCGGAGCTTGTTCTCCAGTATATCGTCGTCGTTCCATTCTCTCCAGCAATATGACAGCGCTATATATAGTTCCGGCTGCTGGATAGGTTTCGCAGTCCTGCTTTGGGTGTCGTACAGTTTTGTTGGCTGAGCTACGGCTCTTCTGTGCCGGAATCCGAACACCGCGGGCTGAATCACACAGAGTATATCCTTGTTCCAGGACTCGTGCAGGGCTAGATCCGTTTTTGGCTTGTAATTAATGGCTAGCCATCCTAGGTACGCAGCCAATCTCTCACATGTCTTATGTGCTTGACCTCTTTCGGCAGATCAGCACTCCTTTCCCTGTCCGTTCGGAACATGACGCAGTCTTCGCTTTCAGGGCCATCATCACAAATGGCTACTGGTGTAATGTCGATCATGCCCTCCACAGCTGTGGTAGAGAAGGTCTGTCTCACTGGCCACAGCATCGCTAGTTTGTGCACTTCTTCTTGAACATGCGAATGCTGCTGCGGACAGGTTGGGGCCGGCGCCGGACACAACAGGATAATGGAGTTCTGGACTGCCTCTTGTCCAACTGCCTGCAGATCTTTCTCGAACATGTCTGGCATAAGCTCCATAACCTCATGGGGTCCGACACCCTGGTCCTGATGTGGGAAAATACAAGGGTAGCGTTCTTGCATCCTATACTTCACGGTACAGCCCCTTATAGTAGTGGCTGCAATAGTTTGCCCTTCCTCTTCCACGATCCACCGCAAGACCTGAAGCTCTTGTAGGTTGCATTCGAAATGCCCGTCTGTCTTTGCAGCTGTTGCGTCCACTTTACGCCACCCATCCGGAAGTGTATGAGCATGCTATCGCCGGAGTCCGTCACAGTCAATTCGTATGCGTCCCAGTCCTGGCTACGGGAACGACATCCTGGCAGAATCCTCGCTGAGTTCGACATCTGGCTCGGAAGCTCGGTCGCGTGATGGGTATTCTCCGGTGGGTGTGGGCAGGTGCTTGTTGCAGATTGGCGAATTCTTGCTATAGTGAGGCTCGTTCGGAGGCTATCGTGTAACGCAATAGGTACCTACCTAATATATCGACACGGTTCCAAATAGCGTGTAAATGTACTGTCCGAATAATTTTGATCAATAATAGTTCTAGGG
Organism: Hypoxylon sp. E7406B; assembly: GCA_000931505.1. Taxonomy (NCBI): domain Eukaryota; kingdom Fungi; phylum Ascomycota; class Sordariomycetes; order Xylariales; family Hypoxylaceae; genus Hypoxylon; species Hypoxylon sp. E7406B. The sequence goes on from JYCQ01000066.1 coordinate 123,080, forward strand.
AGCACGCCTCGAGGAAACGTATGTCCCTGACGCAAGGGTTTCCACGTAGATGCTAGACTTTCACCTAAGTAGATGGGGAACAGTGATCGGGCTCCGATATGGAATACCGGTCTCGGCGAGTCGTCTTTGTGGTAGCTTCTAGCGTCCTCTATCGAAATTGAAGAGCGAGTCTCGATTCTCTCGCTGCGTGTCCGCTGCGCCATGAGCGCACCACATATGCATGCTTTTAATAGGGGCTTTGCGTCGTGAAGTAACTGCTATTGAACAAGGTATGCATATATTATTTTATCCGCCTTAATCATTGCTTGACGGTAATTTTTCAAACGAATCATCCTTAGTAGCAGGCCACCGAGACTCCAAGGCTGGCTTTGGTAATCTGGCGTTTGAGTCGAATTACTTGGTCGTAATGCAATATATTCCATTATATTAGGTTAGGGTGGGAACAGGCTCGTAAGATTCGATTGGCTATAGCGATCGGTCATGTTTACTGCCGACCTAGCTGATGCATGTATTTGTTGGAGGAAAATATCATCTTGTTCTAACATCGTTGGCTCAAACAGTCGCATCGCTCGCTGCGAAATAGGTTGGCTGATCAGTTTTCGCCTGTGGCGGTGCGCCTCGGCATCGAGTGTGCTGAAAGTAGTTGGCTGATTCTTATCTCACGAGTACAGATACAGATAAGACTTGGTTAATGTCTTATACTTCTCAGCTACCGTTGGACTCTTAAATTAATCGGCTTTGAATTCTACCTTGAAAAGCATGTTGAGTATTGAACACTAGCCTGTTCGGAGCAGTACGTATGACCGGGCCATATCGCTGATGCTGCTGATATATAGCAAGGTGGTCGCTCCGTGTGAAGGCCAGGTAGCCACCGTAGGCATCGGAGATCCTCCCCAGCAATGGTCTAGGGTACCGCCGCAGTGGGTGAAAGCTAAGCCGGTAGCTGACGACCAAGAGATGCTAGATACTCAGTTACCATATTAGAACAATTCAGCTGCCTAAGAGACCTACGCATATCATGGAAATGCCGGTCACGTATATTGCCCCTGAGGCAAGGACCTCAACTGGACTCATTCCGTACATAGAGATGGGGAAGAGCTCTTCTCGAGTGAGGTTGAACGGGAGGTGGGTGTCATTCAGTTAAAGCTGCGTATTCTGCATCATCCCTTGGCAAGCTACAGGCCCATATGGGGGCCAAATGCCTTGAATACCTAGGTACCTGTCACATCTCAGTTCGGTGGGCCTATCTCTGTAAAAAGCTGAAAACACGATGATTGCCTTATGTACCATTAAGTATATAGGTAGATACATAGTGTAGCCTAGTGGAGTTATACATGTAAAAGATTAGGTACCCAATTCAATGTATGAAATACCTTAGCAGCTTCCTTGCCATGTTGCTTTGTCCATCCTCGTGCATGTGGCCTTTGGAGGATGTTGCGGATCTGCAGCTTTCCACTCACCCTGGAATTTTGCTTAGGCAGGTTAGCTCCACTGGAGGCATGCATCCTTGTCCCACCTTTGGGGTACTAACTTAGGTACCTATCTAAGGCCTAGTAAAGGTAAATTCAAGACTCCCATGATCAATGTATAGGTACTTAAAGTGCTGTGTACTTACATAGCAGTTCGTGCGCCGTGTTGTGCGCTAACTACAGGTGCATAACGCGCTGTGCATATTAGATATCAATCGTACCTATTTTCACTTTTCATATATACTATTTTACTAGGTACCTACCTCCTGCCCACCATCTTATACGTACCTATTCATGTTAGAGGTACATAATACGTTAGATGCGAGAAAGGACTTCTAAAATTGACCTCAATTATCAGGAACCAATCAATGATTCGCTATTCTGCCTACCTCATAATATGTCTTCAGGATGTCTCATGTCCAACCATACGGATCTCACCCAATTAGCCCCGACCACCCTACATAGCGCTCTTCAACTTCCACTGACATACTGGAATCTTAAGTACGAACAAGGTTAACCTAGTAGTTAGAAAGACATCATACCCAGGGGTGCTGTCGCTGGAAAGGCTGCTCATTTGACGTGAGCGAATTCGAGTCCACTGAAGTCACAAAATCCGTGGTTAGGAGAACGCCGGTATCGGCTTGGTCGTACGGCTCGCCCGGTCCGTTTTCTAAACCGAGATGAACCCTGCCATCGTCCTCATGTATATTGGAGGGCGGCCTTTCCGATAGAGGCCATTCAGCCTTGCCTGAGTCATGTGATGGTCGATTCGATAAGGATGCTGTTGAACGCAACTTGACCCAAAAATATCTTGGAAGTTCAACGATACGAGATCCTTGGAAGACCTTCGGAATGGCAGGGACGCAGAAAACAGTGAAGGCAAAGGTCATTTCTCCTAGCCCCCAAAGGATACTCTGAGAACCTATCCAGAGATCATCGGCCATTTCTATGGACTCCACGGAAACGTGCGTGCGGACTGCCGCACATACACAGGCCCTACAATATCATTTAGTACCCAACTTGACGTTACGTAAATTGTCGAGGAAGTGACTCACATTAGTCCGGTAGAGAATAGGAATGAGACAGCCACCTTTCGTTTACGTGGTAGGTTGAGTTTCCAAATGGTCTTCTGTGGGAATAGGAGTATTGTGAGATCAATTGCCAGATTGAAAGCGGGGACGCATATATCTACGATCTTTCTTTCGATGCAATGACCTGCGACCCATGGATAGAAGATTTTGCTGTACGGTATGCATGATAAATGCGTGACTATGGTCGCAGAGACGTATAGTCCCACATTGCACCATATTAAGACGTGACAGGTCCAGAAGAACACGTTCCGGACAGGGTAAGGGATGAATACGTGAGTCCATTCCAGAAGGATTGCAATTTTCGAGAGCATCATGGTGAAATCATAAAATGTCATCTGGACCTGGGCAAGCTGGGTATTCAGAAATTCAGAGTTAATAGCTGGTCGTAGAGAGAGAGAGAAAGAGATGGCAAGATAACTGACCAACACCATTTCCACCATCCCCCCCATGCGTACATCCCATTGATGGACGTAAAACCCATGGGAATTAATCATGGCAAAGAGGATAGCGCACAAGCCAACGTAGCAAATCTGCAATATGTTAATTGGTTACTCAGGGTTGGAATATGGGTTGTGACCGACGTAGCCTGCAATTCCGATATCTATGAAATGATTAGAGACTTAGGTTTCGAAGAATTCTTATGAGATAGTACTTACAGTCTTCAATCCTAACCTTTTTTACACAGAAGAGCCTAGAGTAGCAACGAAGGGAGAACAGAATGGTTGTCACAGTCAGACAGATGACGATGATGGTCACGGATATGTCATTTCGGGCGTGAGGATGGTCATAATCTGGAGTGATACCATCAGGGGCTTCTAACGCAGGCAAGTTGTTGAATATATCCACCTGCTGGTCAAAGGGAAGGGCCAGAAATGCGGGATCGTCCATCGTCTGTGATCTTCGACGTACACTGGGACTAGACACAGCTAAAGGACACTCTGAGGGTAATTGGCGACTTTGGGCTTTTGAAGATCGGAAGTTATTTATGCGTTTAGATAATAGGCTAGGCACTCGTTTTTGACTTGATGCTTCTTCCCCAAGCGAGGCTGGATGAGACCACGAGTTGGAATCACCAGGAACGACGTCATGGCCTAGTAAGTCAGTGAACACACTTCTATATGCAGTAACATAACCTTGACGCCACCTACTCTGCCCAAGATCTAGATAGTGTGGGTTGATTGGCTACCTTAGGTATATATCCGTTGGGGGAATGGCCTGAATAAATTGTTTACATAGCCAATAGGGACAGTTGCATGTAGCATTGGGTATGCAGAATATATAACCTACACTCATCTTTGCTGTGCCGTAATCATTTTTGTTCTAATCATTGTTGACTATCCGATAGTTGGTAACACTGGAAATCCGGAATGAATGTAGATTATTAGTACTAGAGGTACTTACAGGTGCTCAGACCGTTTTACTCCAAACGCTGCCGGTTTCTATTTTTGTAAAATAAACGCTACAGGCTGTAGGTCTTGCGTCCTAACTCACATATTTGACTTCTCAAGATATATTGTTGTTGGTGGCAACTTCCCCCTATCCGGACCGACCTAAGCAGTTACGCAACAGGATGCAATGTTACCTACGCAAATTCGCAATTTGTGCTGGGCCTCTTTGCTACCCTACCTGAGGACTTCCTCGCTGGAGTAAGGCTGAGCAAGAAATTTTCCGCCTACTGGTCTTCCCAACGTGGGCATGCTTGCACCATGTGCACCAAAACTCCTTCATAACGTAGTATTGTTGTATGCAGGCTGAGATTTCTCAAAGCAGGCTATCGGATAGTAAGAAGTCAAAAGAGGCACATCCGTTTTAATGATCCCCTTTGTGTTTCAACTGAATGATTCAAGTGACAACGTCCGCGAATATATATTGCAAGCAATATTAACGATGTGAAGCCCTCTCAAGAACATAATAGGCCTAGTATATAGCATGTAATTTAACTGATTGACGCCCAAAATGGTCGATTGAGGTAATATGCTAGGTACCTATCTCCTAGGTAGGTAGTGAAGGCAAGAAATTAAACATGAGCCAGTAGGAAACCACCATTCTGCTGAGTCTGAAATAGCTGGCTTTCATCATACTTTCGGAAAATGTCTTTCAACTTATTGATGTTCCCCCCGCCGTACCCGGCAATCGGATTCTGGTCCCTGCTCGCGTCATTCATGTAGAGTAATGGGAGAGCCAGGCCACGTTCCTGGCTCAGCTTCTTCCATTGCTCAACCGTATCTATTGCAGTTGATCGTGCGACGTCGTCGTCTTCCTTTTCCCAGTCAACAAGCGTAGTCCACCCTATTCCAGTCAGCCTAATTACTACATGAATGTGTGCCCAATGCTCAACTGACATTGGTAGGTCTCATGGGAGAGTCCCAAGGGGTTCCCCCCTTTGGCAATGCCTTGTGCTGCCATGTTGCTAGAAACGTGTTATCGAACGAAGGTTTGGCTAGCACCCGTGGTGCTCCTAGTAGCTATAGCTCTATCCAACCAGAAGCTATAGACATCTTTGTAGAGTTGCGCGTCCACGCGTGAGCTAACGCCTCTGCAATCGTGCCTGGTCAGGGTTGGTAAAAACTAATCTTGCTAAAAGAGCGTATTCAGACGAGGGGTACCAACCTCATACGTTCCGTAGAAGTAAAGGAGCGATGTATTCGTTCAGTGTAGCAAATGTACCATTTGTTGCTAGTGCTACCAATTGGAGTGGCTGCAGTGTCGAAAAGGGGTCAAAAGTACTTGGGGTGTACTCTGCCGGTGACAAGTAAACTAACCCTATAACATGTGAGTCTATACCAAGTGATAAAATTACGTTGGCTTTAAAGTCGGAAGAGCCTTCATGTTGCTGCCACTGAGCGAATGTGTCCAGTATATCAAACGCCTGTTCTGGTGGATATACAGCGAGCTGATACCAGATCTCATTCACGGGGATAGTATACGCATCGAATCTGGTTACGATTTCGAAGTTCGGTCCTCCTCCTTTGAGAGCCCAAAACAGATAGTTATTTTCATTGGGGTTGGCGTTTACGATGGACCCATTCGATTGAACAACCTGTGTCTGAAGTCAGGAGAGAAGTCATCTTAGAGGAATCAGGCTGTGGGATACCTCAAAGTTTCTCACATTGTCCGCAACAGTTCCATATTCCGTTGAGGCATGATGATAACCACCTAAGACATAATAGTCGCGAACGGCATTGACGCCTTTCTACAGATAATGAATTCCGCACCACCTAGAGTGAGGCCGCCAACACCGGTATGAGGGTGTCGGGCGGCGACGACCGTCGCATTTTGGGCTCCTAAAGTTGCTACGACATCGCCCCAGCGGGCTCCTGGATCGAGACTGCAGAACGTCTTGTCTTTCGATAGGTTTATCTGGTTGAGTTTCTGCAAGTCGAGGAGGACTCCATCTTGTCCAACGCTGGATCAGCCAGGGTTAGGTGAATGGCCGCCACTTCGGACAGCAAACTCGACTTTAAAATAGCCCAGTGTCTTAATTGCTCTTGACACGTCGCCGGCGGAATGTGGTAGAATAATGCAATATGGGCTGGCAACGCAGCTTAATGACCTAGCATATGATTGGGGGTCAAAATCGAGGATGATACATATTTAGGTTAGAATGAAAATAAAATAAGGTCGGATATAATAAACAAGCCTGAAAAGGACTATATGAACAACTATACCAGTTTTCGTTGGCCAAGGCCTGGTCAAAGGGTGAGAGATTCACCTTTGCTGTTCCAAGAGACTCCCGTGCTGCTTGGCAAGCTACACCTAAGATTGCTTCGGGAGCGCTTCCGTCGTTGAGGGCGACATCATATCGGCTCTGGAGTGAGCGTGATTGTGAGCTAGATAGGCCAATATCACGCAGAAAGGAAAGGATATTTGCATTCATGTTGGTTGGTTGGGCTGCAGAAACGTCCTGGATCGTAGTGGAGGTGGATGTGAAGCTGATAGATCCCAGAGATTTAGATTTCTAGATTTAGCTACTATCGCGGACGGCTATGGAACACGACATGTAAGAAGATGGAAAGACATTGGTTGATAGGGTGAGGATGACGGTACCCCAGCCCATGTGATGGAGACAGTTAATATGTACCTCTCATACCCCTTCGCCCCTTGCCGCGATTTATAAGCTGCATCCACATATTCCCGTAGTAGCTTTTTCTGGAGAATGCAGTTAGTACCAATAAAGAGAGGCTGGCTTATGAAGGKATTTTTTCAGTAGGAGTGTTGGCTCTGCCCAAATACGTTGCGCTGTACCTGCGACCTTACCGACTGAGGTACGTACTAAACTTTACGCAAGAGATTTCAAGACTTACTGTCGGGATGTCAATCAGGTGTGGATTACGTAAGCCATAGGGCACGGGCCTTACGTAATCCTGGGAGGTCCCATACATAGGCTCCCGCAATTGTACGTAGCTAGCTCTCTCTTCTTTACACATTAATCAATCCAACCAAATCACCCACGCATCAAGATGCTTTATCCTATCGTACGGATAGACCTTGTCATCCAACACTTACCGTACACTGAAAGGTAGCTCCATGAGCATTAAGGGGCTAACCTACATTTACATATGTGAAGATAGCCGGAGATACCAGATGGATATCATAATCGAGAAGAAAAAGCTCCGATTAAACCATCGACTACTAATTATCAGAAGAATAATTTACAAATATCTTATGCCGTAGAGACCCCTACCCGTACCCTACGTAGACTCATTAAACTTAGAATGGCAGAGGAGATGGACTCATAGAATTATACGCAAGACTACTCAAAGGCAACCTTGAGCGCCGTGTTGCTTTTATTGATTCCAGCCCACTCAGCGCTCTTCACCCATATCTTCTGTTGCGTCTCTTTGTCTAAAACTGCAGGGTCGGGCTCATCCTTCTCAAGAAGAGTATAATAACCGCGTTCTCCATCGTCAGCTCTTCCGACGCCGAGCTCTATGATATCCMCTCCAGCTTCCGATGAAGGACGGAACGTTGGATCCACGAAGCGACGGAGCAGGGGCATAAGAGGTTTCGCGACGAATTTCTGCATGTACTTGATAGAATTCGGAGTATTGGTTCGGAAGGCACGTGAGTCGCCGAGATTGCCTGGGTTGATGGCCACCGCTGTGATCTTCGCAAGCTTGGGGTCCTTGAGCGAGGGGTGACATGTTAGTCGCGGTCGATGAATGAAAGGGGGGTTTCGAGAAATCTCACCTTCTGTAGGTACTCGTTGAGAGGATATAACCAGGTGGTGATGACTAGCTTCAAAGTCCCATATCTTTGAGATCCACGCCCCAGCTTGTCAGGGTCAGGACGGGGATGGATTAGGAGGTCGAGATCATCAGGTATTTCAGGAAGGTATGGAGTCATCGGCGTCTTCTTCCGGAAATGGCCAACGCTTGAGAGAAGTTCGATACGTCCTCCATCAGGGCTAAAGCGGTCCAGTAGGCGTAGGATGAGAGCTACATGGGCAATGTGCCCGACCTGTAACGTCTTGTCGAAGCCATCGACAGTAAGCTCAGGATCGGCTACAAGATTCCAATAATACGCGTTGCATATAATAGACTTGATGGCGGGATACTGCCCGCTGGCGATGCCATCGGAAATTTTAGTTGCAAAGTTGTGGACTGCAGTAAGGTTGGCGAGGTCGAGCTCGTGAATTGAGGCTTTGGACTTGGGATATCGAGATATAATGGCGCGCAAGGCGTTCGTATTAACGTCGGTCTCGGCGCTGTTTCTGACCGTAAATATGGCTGTGTATTGTGGATATGCCTTCAAAAGGTGCTCGGAGGCATAAAGACCAGCTGAACTGTTAGCACCAGTGAGAATAACGGAGCCAACCATATTTGCGGACCGAGATAGAGAGAATAAAGAAGATAAATTACCCGTATCAATGCAAGAGGAAAAGATGACGATGATGGTGCATCCACCAGCTTCTAAGAAACATTGAACTGACTGGATGTAGGTAGGCAGGTCCCTGTGAAGGGAAGGCCGATCCTCTAACTCCAGGGAAGACTTTGGAGTTGGAAGTTATCCGACATTGAGGTTTGGGACTATGACACCTCCCTACCTACCTGATACTAACATTTCTCGGCATTTTTTTGTTATCTATAAGCAGAAMCCCGCCACAGTCCTTTACATTATGTTACCTAGGTACCTACATAAAGAGGTCCCATGACACACAACATGTACCAGATGGCGTTGGCGGGAATTATACGACCAACGTCCCAACCAACTCACATGTACCTTATTAGTATATACCCCTTTAGCTACACGTAATACGGATATATACATAGATACAGGGATGTGCGGGGCGGAGCCCCCACAACGGGAGCTAATGTATTGCTTATTCGCAGAACTAAAGAATAAATAGGTGGGGGTTGCGAGGGTCCTGCATGGCCCTTAGATCGGGGCGGGGKAGGGATGCAGGGGCAGGGKTTATGAATTCTGCAATGGAACGCTACAAACTTCAGGGGTATGAGGTTAATATGGTACCAGCCAGCGACTGCAACCGCTCTCATAGCTCAAAGCAGTAACATTCTACGAGCTATCCAGCTTCGTACGGCTCTGCCAAGATTAAAATCATAGAAGATGTTCCAGTAGACAATTAGTCAAATGCACATCTCTTAGCCAACCTTGTCGACTGCCGACCACTTCGGTGGTTTTCACGGAGGGATGGGGATGTCTCAGGCAAAGGGCGGATGCATATCAGGTTACACGTAGGATTCAGGGTGTATTAGGTACATGGCCACTAGAAAATTCTGGCAAATCGAGTCGTTTTTGGCTGTTCGGTGGCTAAGATAGGCGTCGATAAAAAGAGTATTGCCTTGTACAAGGATAACCGCCTAATCAACGACACCCATCTTTCACTGGTAGCTGCTCGATGATAGAGATTCGTGGAGGGGAGATAGCAACCTTGGGTAGTCTCTAGGTAAGAGGTAAGAGGGTACCTAGGAAACTGAAATTTTCGAAAGTTAAAGGAAAATACTGTTTGTTCTTTCACGAAACGCCGTTCCAAACAACCTCAAGGATAGAGTGGACTGATTGAGGGGGCGTGATGATAGATTTGATCTCGAAACGCTCATCTGCCGTCGATAGCAACGCAATCCAGTCCTCCTTCGTCCTCTCTTTCGCATTCAAACCCATCTTCACAAACATGTCATGCGAACTATTATTTGCCAGGGGTTAGTATACCATTTTTGAGGAAAGGCTTTTTGTCTTAATTACTCGACACTGTATGTACGTACCATTGTGCTTGTCTGATGATGGAGCTCATGCCACCTTTGGAGAAGTCTATACATATATCGTTAATTAGTATCCGAGCCCCCGGCTTTAATGCCGGTATCTGGTTGCGTAGGATCCGGACGGCGTAGTTATCGGGCCAATCATGGAGGACAGTTCTAAAGATGTACACATCGGCGTTCGGCACTACTTGTTCAGTAAAGAAATTATAACTTTGATACTCAATCCGCCCTGAGATTTCCTCGGGTATCTGACGTTCGAGGTTCTTTTCGGTGACTTCCGGAAGATCTTGGCTTATTGCCTTCTCGATACCCGGGTACTTCTTCAAAAGCGCCTCACAGAGGTCCCCCTGGGAACCGCCAACGTCTACAATGAGGGCCGGATGCTTTTGATTCCCCGCACTGTGGACCGAAGACCACGGCACATTTTCCACAAAATGGTCGGATGAGGTTTCAGGGACAGTCGTATTGAAAGACTGGGCATTGGCGAATCTTCTAACACGTTCCGCATCGTGAGAGATAGTCGAGAAGATATCTTGGTCACCACTGCTCCCATTGGCAATGGCGATGGCGGACTCTCCCGCTCGATCCGAGGCCGGAAAGCGTTGCAAAGACTCTGCAAGCCTCAAAGCCGCAGGGGTAAACTCCTCTGTGAAGAACCCCATAGCATCGTGCGCTAGGTCAGTTTTCAGAACAGCAGAAACTGCGTTATGTCTGACGAACCCCGCTGGCTCTTCTTCGAAGACGCGCAGCGAGATTGCCGCTCGAATAACACGTTTTGTATCTGACTCATCTAAGCCACAACGTGCTGCGAGGTCAGCATAGGCGATGGTTTCCTCAGCGGGAACGTGATGTGCAATGCGATACCTATAGAGCACATCGAAAACGGCAATCCAAGAGGGCTGTATCAATTTAGCGCCATTAGTATCATGTGAATCCCTAGTATAGTGGCACGCACGCTGAGAACTGTGGTGTAAAATATATATGAAGTAGGCCCAAGGACTAATGCCCGTAGCTCGTCTAGAGCATCTAGGAGCTCAATGCGCCGTTCCTGTGTACCACTGGGGTATGAAGATATCTGTAACGGGGCTGCCTGAGGGAGATGTGGTGGCTGAGCCCCATTTAGCGACTCATGAATTGAGTTTGTATGGGACTGGATTAGATTGCCGAGCTCGGGCAACGACCTATATTTCGCCATTCGAGAATAGTCTCGGGGGCCGCAACGATCTTTCTACGGAGGTATCTTGTTGGCTACAAGAAACAAGAATAGAGTAGGATGTCGAGATTGAAGTAGTTGATGATGAGACTTTCTAAAGACAAATATTGTTGGTTTCCTACATGCAACTCCGTTGCATGGCTCCACCCCCATGATACAAAACGAGGTACCTACTTGATATAAACGTACCTACATTAGCAAGATCGCCAATCTCTCTCGTGGCTTACGGCAAAAATGGCCTCTTATCGGTATGTTGCATATCGTTATGTAGACCCCCACCCCCCAATCCGCCAACATGTAGGTATGATGTTATGTAGGTAGTGTTACGGTCAAAACACTCGGTATATTTGCGGCACAGCCACGGAGTAAATATGCTACCTCCCGGGAGGTAGCATTAACACAGCATCAGGCACCAAAGGGTATCCCTGTCACCACTGGACTGTAGGTACTTCAGGTACTTGCAGCTTAGTTCCAAGCAGAACATAGCGAGTCCGAAAAACTAGCGAACTGCACTTGGTATCGTATGCGTCAAATCGTCGAAGGAAATTCACCAACGGCTAGCGATAGCAATGGACACTCTCGAGAGCCTCGTAAACAGTTCGGGGCGCTTATTGGTTGCCTCTCTCACTTTTGTCGTTTTATTGAGTGCATGTATCTTGGTGACAAAAGGCAAGAATGAGCCACAGCCACCACGTCTCAGGGAAACACTTCCCCTGATCACCAACACATATCAGTATTTAACCGATATGGGTGCTTTCCTTGATAGGGCGACGTACGTATAAGTCATTGCTTGCGGTACTACCCGGTCCTTTCCAAACTAATGGCGACACTACAGGAGAGCATTAAGCAAGCAGGATATTATTAAATTTAACCTAGGGTTCAAAACCGTGTACATGGTAACTGGAGCAAAGAATACAGCCAAATTATTCAGCCCGCCGCATATCATGGATCCAAATATGTTTCACACTCTTCTCATGGATAAACACTGGGGAATGGCTAGAGAAGAGATCGAGATGTTTGAAGGCGATAAATCAGGCAGGAAAAAGGTTCCAATCCCAGGAACAGAGGCCATCCCTGAGGCTCAACGACATTGGTATAACCATCACCAAATATACGCCAAGTATCTCAGCAGTGCGAAGTACACAGAGATCTTAACTAATACGTTCTATCGCTTCTTCTCAGAACGTCTTAACGAGGGCCACCCTCTAAGAGCATGGACATCCATTAAGCTCTACGACTTTATGAAGACTGCCATGGCCGAAAGCGCAATAAAGGCCATGTTCGGTACTGTGATCCTCGAAGTCAATCCTGACCTCATCAAGTGCTACTGGGAGTTTGACGAAATAGCCGGAATCCTAGTATGGGGCCTTCCACGGTTTCTTATTCCTCGAGCATACAAAGTGCGAGAGCGGCTACACAACATGACCAAACGCCAGACAGAAATAGCATACAGGGAATTCGATTGGGATGGTGTCGGCGCTGATTCGGACTGGGATCCATACTGGGGCTCTCGGTTCTCCCGCGAGATTGCACGGTGGTTAAAAGACGCGGGTTTCTCTATTCGCACCGCAAGCGGCCATACAATGGCGACATTATTTGGGTAAGTCTTGAATAATACCGTCTTTTTCAACCTAATAACCAACCCGTACGTAGTCTCAACGGAAATACTCTGCCTGTAGCCACGTGGATACTGATGGAGTTGATCCGGGATCCCTCTTTGTTTCGGAGAGTGCGCCAAGAAGTAGAACAGACCTTTACGATTGACGAACACACAGGGGAGTATCTGCTTGATAATGTGGAGAAGTTGTTATCGAAGCCTTTAATACAGTCTGTCTATACCGAAGCGCTACGCATGCACATTTCTTTCAATGCGACGCGGGAGGTTCTAGAAGACATCTATATAGGGGGCTACCGCATACCAAAGGGTTCACTTGTCCAGTCGCCAACACAGATTGCTCATTACGACGAGGCGGTCTGGGGATCCGACGGCCATCCTGCTTCAGAATTCTGGGCTGAACGTCATCTGAACTATGTCGCGGTAGATGGAGAGAAGCTCGCCCAAGAGCCTCAGTTCTCAGTAAACGCTCGACCAACTTCTTACTTTCCCTATGGTAAGATGCTCTATTCTCTCTAAGTACCTGTTGCACGGGAATGACTGATTGACTTGTGTCGCATGTCGTTGCTCGCACATTAGGCGGAGACCATGCAATGTGCCCAGGGCGTCATTTTGCCAAGCGCGAGATTATTACAGCAGTGGCTATTATAGTCATGAAATTTGACATCGAATTTATTGAATGGGTACATCCTGATGGTACGACATCGAACAGACCTGCCCAGAATGATAAAAGGTACGCTGGAGCTGCAGGTATGCCTCCAGACAGAGACATGAAAATCCGCTGGAAAAGACGATGGTGACCCCTGAATGTATTTTAAGTGGGGCTGCACCAAGGGGCTGTTGCTTAGGGACTTGCAAGCAGAGAGATTTATATATGGATACCTTCTACCTGCTCTATGAATTCGGATATGATCTAGAATATAGTGTAATTTTTTTTTCTTTTTTAACGGGCAATGAGGTGTAAGTTATATTTCTCTCCCTCCCTTGCTTCCCACCCAAGGAATTCCAATACAGTAAGTGTTTATGCCGGGATGTCAATCAGGTGTGGGTTATGTAAGCCCTAGGACACGGGCCTTACGTAATCCTGGGAGGTCTCATACATGGGCTCCCGCAATTGTACGTAGTTAGCTTTCTCTTCTTTACACATCAATCAATCCAACCCAATCGAGAGCGGACGAGG
>JYCQ01000067.1:0-140907 GCA_000931505.1 Hypoxylon sp. E7406B
AAGCCTCGTAAGTGGCTTATAATATCTTATATTGCAACACATACAACACATACAACAGTCTATTCAACAGTCAGTATATACGTACGTACGTCAACCTGTCATTTAGACTTACTGACTGACTGACGTACGTACGTACTGACTGATTGACGTACGTACGTACTGGCTGTTGAATTAGCTGTTGAATAGACAGTCGGTCAATCAGTCAATCAGTCAGTAAGTCAGTCAGTCAGTAAGTCAGTCAGCCAGTCAGTCTAAATGACAGGTTGACGTACGTACGTATATACTGACTGTTGAATAGACTGTTGAATAGACTGTTGAATAGACTGTTGAATAGATAGTCAGTCAGTCAGTAAGTTAGTCAGTACGTACGTCAACCTGTCAGTTGGACTTACTGATTGACTGACTGAATTACTGACTTACCGACTTACTGACTTACTGACTGATTAACCGACTGATTGACTGACTGATTAACGTACGTACGTCCTGACTAACTGGATTACTTACTTACTTACTTACTGACAGGTCGACGTACGTACGTCCTGACTGATTGATTGACTGATTGACTGATTGACCGACTGCCTCTTCAACAGCTAATTCAACAGCCAGTACGTACGTACGTCAGTCAATCAGTCAGTCAATCAGTCAGTCCAACTGACAGGTTGACGTACGTACGTACTGACTGACTGACTGACTGATTGACGTACGTACGTCCCGACTGACTTACTGACTTACTGACTGACGTACGTACGTACTGGCTGTTGAATTAGCTGTTCAAGAAACAGTCGGTCAATCAATCAGTCCGTAAGTCAGTAAGTCAGTATGGCTGTATGGCTGTATCTAATTGGCTAAGAGGCCTTGCTATAATTATAAGGGAGAGAGCGCTATAAGGCACTGTAATTATAGGGCTTTGTAGTGCTATACAGCCTTATATTTACAGGGCTAATACCGTATATCAGACAGTGCATACAGTGTACAATTCAATACATAAATTGAATTGGCGCTTTGGCGGATTAAGTCACTTCGGCTGCCCTACAATCACCTACGCATCTAGATGCTTTACCCTATCGTACGGATAGACCTTGTCATCCAACAGTTTATGATATCTATTTCGCCTATAATACACTACTTACCATTCCGAGTTAGCAATCTATCAGTATGAGATAAGGTATCTGGCGAGCAATCCAATAGTAATGGATATCCCGGTGAACCAAAACCCGCACGAAAACCACCACCAGCAACTAGCATCATTCTTCAGCTCCACATTTGCAACCATGGCTGAAAGGGACGATAAGCAGCCGCCTATTGTAACTACATAGTATGTGGCTCCCATATGTGTGATCTCCCCATATAGCAACAGGCAGGCGCCCAAGAGAAATATAAGAACCCACAACAGGATCTTTGTATAGGAACGAAACAAGACTGCAGTACTTTTAACCCCTATTTTCACATCGTCCTCGATGTCCTGATATGCATAGATGGTATCGTAAATTGTCGTCCAAATGATTGACGCAAATAGGAGGCACAAGGCTGCCGAGTCCGTCCATGGGCTCTCTATGCCCGCCGCCGAGCTTCCTACCATAATACCCCACGAAAGGCAGAGCCCAAGCACTAACTGGGGAAAGTAGGTGTGTCGCTTGGCCCAGGGATAGTATATCGTCCCCACGATTGTGGGGATCGTCACCATAGCTGTCTTAGGCGGGAAGAAAAGAAGGAAGCATGCTGCCCCTATAGATTGCACAGCCGTGAAGACCAGTGCCTGGCCCCAAGATATGTCTCCTCTTGGGATCGGCCGCTTCTTGGTACGTGACACTAGTTTGTCGATGGGTGCGTCGACGAGATCGTTCCAAGCATGTGCAGCGTTGGAGAAGAAGAAGCTTCCGCCTAATAGGAGGGCGCTCGTACGCGCGACTTCAGACACGCGTAGTTCATGTGCATTCGCAGCGTGCAAGACACCGAAAATATGGGGGAAATATATAAGAAACAGAGCTGCTGGAGGACTCAGGCGCGCGAGCTGTACATATGGTACCCAAGACTCTGGCAGGACATTGACCCATCCACCCGTATGGATACCGCCGTATTGCTGTGAGAGGGAGCGTTCCATATCCCCTTTATTCGTAGTAGTAGTCTCTCCATGCTCTTGGTTGTTGTTCATTTTTGCGATTGGTGAGTCCGGTTCCATTGGTGAACGCCACCATAGCTCTTTGAAGAGGTAAATACGTCAGTATCAATTTATATATGGACTATAACCGGATAATGGATTGTAACTCATACCCGTTCGCGGCGCTCCCCGCGCTCCTGTCCCAACACCTCGGCGAGTGAAAGACAGCAACGCATGTGTTGTTTACGATTCAAATTTGCCTCCCGGTTGGCTTCTGCCTCCACCCGGATTGCAGTATCCTGGGCACCGGACTCCGGATGCGTTGCATGTCGGATTGCATAAGGTGGTATCGAAATAAGTTTGGTTAGAAATACGGGTCGATGCATCAAAGTGAGGAAGGAAAGGGGTGATTGTAACAATACCTAAGTAACCCCTATCCACTCATTGAGGTCCCAAAACCATCAAGTATGCGTTTCCATTGGTAGTCATGAGTGAATCTACAACCAAGTTTTACAGATGAAACCATAGGTATCATACGAAGGGCATGGCTGCTACACAATGGCTGCCACCCTATAATTAATAAAAAGCATCTTGACTTCCATCTTCCTATTATAGTATTATCCGACGTATCACTCGGGTTAACCACTTTACATCACTCACTTCTCATAGCCACATACCTGCATGGTGCTATGTTAGTATGTTCGAATGTTTTATAACAGCTGGAATCAGCCACACCTAGAATCAGGAGTCGGTCAGTTGCCATAAAAGTCTTACCTTGCAAAGAAGATCTCTCCCCACGACCGAACCAAGCAAACTATGGAGTATACGGACTCGGACCAAGTGATTACCGTGTAAGTCTCTACCACCCGCTACTACCTATCTATCAAAGTATAAGTAACTTGCTCATTGTAGACATGTATAGCCTCAACGGGGCCGTCAGTACACGGGTGATCCGCCATCCTGAGCGATCATTCGCCTTTCATGTCACGATGGACCTTGTGAAAGGAGCTTCCTTCTTCAGCCAGAAACCACCGTTACACTTCCACGCAAACCAAGATGAATACATCGAGGCCGTGGAGGGAAAGGTGGGGCTGGAGGTCGAGGGAAAAGAAGTCGTACTGACGGCGGAAGACCCTGAATTCTGCATTGGAGCATGGGTAAACCATCGATCATACCCAATTGAGCCCTCGCGCCAAGATGGGGGCAAGGTCGTTAGGTTCCTACTCTCGGGTGAAAGGAGCCGTAGTAACTTTCAACTGAACACACTATTTTTCGAGAACTGGTATAAGTATCAGGACGAAATGATAAGGCTCAACAGGGGGATCAGTCTCATTCAGGTCTTGAGTGTAAGTTGCTCACGTCGCCCCCTGGCCATGGCTTACGACACTCATGCTTATCAGATGTTCGATGCCGGTGGCACGTATATTTCCCCACCGCGCTGGCTGCCTTTCGGTCAGCGAATATCGCAAGTCTTGGGTATCGTAGTAGGAAGGTGGCTTGGCGGTTTGCTTGGGTACCAGCCATTCTATCATAGTTACTCGACCGATTGGGAATTGGCATGCGAGAAGATGGAGTCGTCCTTTTTTCAACGGCGCTTCGCAGACCGTTCTAAGGTCAACTAGCCTAGGCGCTGCATCACAGCCAGTAATACGTACAACTATTATGCGGTCTGGCATGATAAGTCTAAATCACATGCCCGACTGATAGCTGGGTAAAATATGTGTGGATATCTCAGCCAAATATAAAGCTACTTGTATAGATACATCGTGTCTATGTTACTAGGATACGCCTCTTAGAAGTCTAAATTCAATTGCCATTAGCGCTATCGGAATCCCGCCGGGATCTCATTGTGGAGACCTCCGGGGTGGAGACCCACGGCCCCTTGCGATTCATTCGGTACATAGCCGGCCGAAGATCATTACCCGTAGAGTAAATCCGTACGTACCCGGCATGGCATATTAGGGCAGTCTAAGTTCATGCATGCACACAATCAACGGCCCGTGTCTCGATATCATTCTGCCTACCTACCCACCTAGGTAATATTTATCTACCTGGCGGTATATGATGTGAAGGCGCCGCGAAATAGCGACTATATCCAATGCTACGTTCGGGGTGGGCCGTAGCATTTTGCGACCGGTCTTGCAGCTCACCATTGCAGGCGAGTACCAACCGGCAGGCTGGGTCGCTCTCCTCGCGAAATGACTCCCCTTGTGTCACAGATCATCATACTTCTACGCCAGGTGGCACAGCACGCCACGCTTGGCTGGAATACATGCATGCATGTAACCATACATGGTTCGAATAATACCCTCTCTATTAGCCGATAATGCCGACGTTTCCAATATTGCAGATTTATTCAATTAAAGAGATACCAACAGGAAGCCTAGAAAGAGTTGCACGAGATCGATTTGGATACATTGCAGATGATCTCCTCGAAATGATTGCAGAGTAGAGTCTTGGTATCAAACCAAAAGTATACTATTCATTGCTTACGTTAGAATATTTCACCACGAATATGTTGCCCCTATTTTTCAACACACGTGCTCTTCTCGCCTCCATATACTTGTCCTCTACGATAAGCTCTGCAATATCTGCTTCGTTTAGCACCACCGCAGAGCTATGTCGACAGCTAGAGGCAGGACTAGGAAAGGTTGTCATTTCTACTGCGAATGATGCCGACTATGAGGCTCTGAGAACCAAGAACTGGTGAGTTAGGAGTGGTTGATATATCTAAAACAAGCTAGTTGCTCACTATAACAGGGTTCAAACTGCATGGGGAACGCCCACCTGCATCTTTCACCCATCTTTCACAGAACAGCTTCAGGAGGCTGTCACTTTACTGGTCAAGGCCAATGTGAGCTTTGCAGTGCGGTCTGGGGGGCATGAGCCGCACCATGGATTTGCTAACATCGACAATGGAGTGTTGATTGACATGTCAAACTTTACTCGGCTGGATTATGATGCAGAACGTAATGTTGCGGTAGTAGGGTCGGCACTAAGATGGGGAGAAGTTTACACTCAACTTCAGGCTCATGGAGTCATCGCCGTTGGAGGAAGAGTGTTAGACGTCGGTGTCCCTGGTCTGATTTTGGGGAGTGCGTGAAGCCTCAGCCGCCGTTCGTATGGCTTGGTAGCTAACGTAATATCTCCTGCAGGCGGCCTCTCCTGGTTTACAGATCTGTACGGCCTAGCATGCGATAATGTCGTCAATATGCAAGTATGCCAACTCCACAATTCACCATGCCAGAACTACCTGTAGCTTACAGTCAGTCAGGTTATCCTCGCCAACGGCTCACTTGTCAATGCCAACGAGAGGGAAAATTCGGATCTATTCTGGGCCCTGAAAGGCGGTGGGAATAACTTTGGCATGTTTCTCTTCCAATAAATCAGTCGACGAAACCTTCGAAAGAGCATATAATAACATATGAGTATCGCATTAGGCATCGTTACTGAATTCACACTCGCCACCTATCCCTTAGGCCAGGTCTGGGGCGGGATTAAGACTTATACTACCGAACAGCTACCTCAGCTCATGGATGCCTACTACGAATATCAGTCTGCAGATGACAAAGATCCATACGCGAATTTGATCATTGCAATTTCCCCTACTAACTCTAGTATAGGAGTGCTGGTTTCAATGGTCTATCTGAAGCCCGAGAAACCCGCCGCGTTTGCACCGTTTGATCCTATCAATGCCACATCGGACACCACGGGAATCAAATCTTTCGTAGACTACCTTGCGGAATATGGTGTCCCATCCATACCACGGTGTGTTGACCTAACTCCAGCTGTCCCGCTTCAGTCCGATCCCCAAATCCTAATATATGGGACTAACTAGACTCTAATAGATTTGACTGGCATGCCACAAGTTTTAAGCTTGATAAGTCACTATACAATGAGATTGGAAACATAATAACGACGTCCCCGTCTGTAGAAGCCGTGAAAGCGGTGACTGCCGGGCTTATGGTCATTACCTTGCAGCCCATATCGTCGAGGTCAATAGAGATCGGAAGGGCTAGTAACGGGGGAAATGCGCTGGGGCTAGAAGCTGTCAACCAAACCTGGCTTGGCACAGCCACCGGGTGGTGGTTTCCAGACGATGATCAGACCGTGCATGACGCCGGCAGCTCGATGGTAGACCAGTTAACGGCGGCCGCCGCGAATAGGGGGAACCACGTTCCTTATCTGTTTATGAACGATGCGAGCTGGGATCAAGACGTCATTGCGAGCTACGGCGAGGAAAACAACAAAAGGCTGAGAGAGGCTCAACACAAATATGACCCGAGCTTGGTCTTCCAACGTTTAGTCCCAGGAGGCTTCAAGTTGCAATAGTGTACCTACCTCCTACAATCTATTTTGCAATGTAGATATTGAGGGGGGTGAAGCCTTGGATTTCATGCGTTAAAGCAGATATACAACTTCTAATATTATGTATTATACAATAAACTACATCTATTTTTCATTATAATGTAACATTTAAGGAATGCTATTGGCTGAAAACAGGCATGTATGCCATGAGGTCTGCTGAAACGCCTACCTACCTCCCTATTTAGTAATGAGACTAGCTACCCCTGAGCGTTACATTGGGACGAAGGAGCGTATCACTGCATTCACAAATGTAAATATAATATTATGTGCCTAGACTAGACTTCAGTGAGACATGGCATAATCCACCCACACCAGTCCAGGTTATGGATACTAGGTAGATGAGGAGGCAAAAGGTTGACTATATCGGGGTATTGCAGATACGGTGGTTTATTCTGTGAAAGTACGGGTAGGAGTCTCCCAAACGTAGTATGTAATATCGTCGCCCATTACCTACTATAGTCGTATAGCCCAATTGAACGCCCCCCCTAACTCTTACTGGCTTGAAGTCAAGCCCAACTTTCCTCACGCAGGTCGTGTTTATCTTCTCAGACAACCATACAAGCTTCATACGAACAACCGACAGCCGCGTAATAACTCGATAATATCAGGACCCTCGGATTCATATTATCATCATGACTAGCACMCCAGCCGTGATGGTCGGGCCGGGCGATTCGCTCGACATGCCCGCCCTTCAACCTCCTGACGGAATTACGCCAAATTTCGACAACCCACCGAACTACAATACCTCAGGATATGCTTTATGTTCCTTTTTCCTAGCCTTAGGATCGGTAGCAGTCCTCCTGCGTACTTACGCGAGGGTTTGGTGCGCTAAGAAGGTTCGGCTGGAAGACTGTAGGTTCTCTAGAACAGGCTTTAGCTTCTGATATCGTGCTAATTATTATATCTAGTCCTGGGGCTCGCCGGGTTCGTATGTGCTCCTTGTTTTCACTCTCCCGATAGCCAGGTTCCCTCTCCGCTTGTAATCCGTCGCTAAGGAGTAATTATTTAGTGTCTGTTTACAGTATATATCGTCACTATCTATCTTGTGATAGAACGCCCAGGCTTTTACGTCCACCAGTGGAATGTCCGGGTCGGGGACATGCCTCGTATCCTATATGTGAGGCCCTGAGATCCCCAAATATGACGAGGCATCGTATCGACTGACCGACGGACAGATCTTTTACATCAGCTGTAATTGCTACAACGACGCCGTCGGGTGCTTGAAAGCAGCCATTCTACTTGAGTGGCTACACGTGTTTAATCCGTTAGGCATTCGAAACAAGTTTTTCTGGGTCTGTCACATTATACTATGGATAAATGTGCTATTCTACGTTGCTTCAGGGGTCGCCATCAATCTCATATGCACGCCGCATGCAAAGATCTGGGATAAGTCGATCACCACTGGCTCCTGTGGCGATTCCGATMCCCTCTACTTTGCCGCCACCATCGTCAATCTGATTTCAGACATATTGATTCTTAGCCTTCCACAAGGAATCATCTGGTCCTTGAAGATGTCTATGGCAAGGAGACTCGGAGTTTCTCTCATATTTGCCATAGGAATACTGTAATTGCCACATCCCATCAAACCTCTACTCCTGCTCCGTTGCTGACGTGAATATTCGCACAGATGCTGCATCGTCGCATGCTTTCGTATCGCCACCACGCTTGCGCTTCCCCACACCGCCGATTTCATATACACTTTACCAGAGCTTGCGTTCTGGGGCTCTGCCGAGATGCTTCTCGTCTTACTAGTCTTCTGCGTCCCGGCGTTTCCACAAGCATTCGCCGGCATGGGTCTCCACCGACGGACCTCGAAGTCTCAATCTCGCAACGTATCATCTCTAAACAGTGGCAAGCAAATGTGGCCTCGCACAAACGCGTCTGTTAGTCAGCAACGCGTCTACCAGAAGATTGATGACGTCAAGCTTGTACCTATCAGTTCTGTTAGCCCGAAATCGGTCCCGACGGCCTCCTCACCTAACGGGCTTGCTCGCCAACAGGACGACGTGGCCTCTATTCCCCGTAAGGGGATTGTTTGGACTAGGGAGTTCTCAGCAAGGGAAGATTATGTTCTTGAAAAGTTAAGCGAGGAAGACCGGCATGACTACGTATAGTTATGCACGTGTCTTATGTTAGTCGGCTTTGGGGATTAGAAGGACTTCTCCTCAATGTGTAAGGGGTATCTTCCTTTCCTACTCTAGTATTGTACACTCCTACATGCCTTATGCGATATTACCTGTTATGTATAGTTAGCTGCCATATTTACCTTAGGTATTTATATCGTCTTGAATGAACATCATTGTCCATCCATACTGGAACGATGTACACCTACGGGTAAGGGTTGAATGGAAGTTACATGACGAGCCTAAACCATTTGCTTATGGTAACGATATACATATAGGAGACTGCCCTCGACAGGTCCTTAATAGGACCACTTCCTGATACAAACCCAAAGAATTAATATGCCATCACTGTCAAATATTCAGTTCATGGGGCGCCAAAATTGAGTCTTGATATTAGTCTAGCATAATAGAAGGAAAAAATATCAGGTGGAGGTAGGTCCAACCCAAGCTAAAGTCAGATATTACTTCCCAGAAATACTCAATATTCGTACATGTTCCCTAATAACTTCAATGTTGCTAAGTGAATTAAAATAGTCTGGCGACCGAAATCCATCTAATGTCTAAACGGAGCCATAAGAGGACCACGTAATCCAGGCAGAGTAGAAATACCCCTTTTAGTCGTCGCAGTACCATTTCCATAGACCTTATTGATAACGTCTCCCCAGGTAATCCCCGAGTATAGGGGCGCGTCCAACTCACAGATTTTGCCTTCGGGAGGGAGAGTTCCATTAGCCCAGTAAGCCGAAGTGGTCCTGATAGTGCAAGCCGAAGGTGCAGCCAATGAGGAATGCTGGTTATACGGAATATTGTCAGCGAACACGTTTACTCTGAAACACAAGACCATAAGAGCTAGCAGATTAAACTTACACCGTATCCTTCAACTTCTAGCACAACGCTGCCCTCGAATGTAGCGCTGACATTCTTCGCCGAAACCAGTGGCGTGAGCGCATCGTGGCTGTTGCCAATGAAGAGAACCGGGTACTTCGTCTTTACATTGAAGTCGCCTGTGTACCTCTCCTTCGGCTCGATCTTCCACTGCGCACAGGAGGCATACAAGAATACCAAAGCATCGCCAACTATTATGACCAATGTTAGAACCGAAAATCCCATATATCAACATTTCATAATATGGATAGCAAAGGTGACGTACAGATCCTGCTTGTGTTGTACATGCGCTCGACAGCCGGGACAAAGTCCTCGAATTTCTCAGTCCGTACCATATTGTCGCTGCAGTGGATGCCGGCAAGAGCTTCTGCCTCTGCAATTTTTTCGAATATGTTGGTGATGTTTAGCGGGAATAAAATCTCCAATATATGCGGCAGGCCGTCTAGCTGCCCGGTTAGTATATCATTAAGTATTGTGGCCAAAGCTGGCCAGGAGGCGCTATCATAAAGAGCCTGCGCAATGAAACCCTTGATATTGCTGTAGTCCAGCATGTAAGAGGGCCCAGCGGTGAGTGGTTGATGCTTGACGGCGTCGAGGAGATCCCAGACGGCTTGCTCGAGCTCTTCCGCCGTCTTGTTGTTGCCCTTGGCCAAGGCACAGTTCTCGCGATTTGCTACGCAGCCGGTGAACACAGCCGAAAAGGTTTTGTCTGCGTCCGTCCACTCCTGGAAGTCACTATGGATAGAGCGTAAGTAATGGTTACTATTATGAGTAGGTGATCATCCCGTAGGGGCCTTACGATTGTGCATGATAATACTCGTGTGGGTTCTGGACTCCATCGAGAATCATCCTCTCAATCCTGTCGGGGAACATAGCAGCAATAGTGGCCCCGAGGGTTGTGCCGTATGAGAAACCTAAAACGAACTGTGAGCTTGACTATAGCGCAAATTGTGATCTAGCGGATTTACTAACCCCAGTATCGTAAGAGCCCGTCTTCTCCAAGCGCATCCACAACGCGCATCATGTCTCTTGCTACAAATGCTGTACTAACAAGACTGCCGGTCTTGTTCTGTGTCCTAAGGCAGGCATCGGCAATCATCTCTCCGCGCGCCCATTTGTCCCCTAGGTCTACATCAGAGCGGTTGGTGGGTGTCTGGTCAAGAAAATAGGACCAGGCATCGTATTCGTTGTCAATGCATGACATAGGGATCTTGGAACCAGAAGTACCGCTAGAAGTCGATTATCATTAGTGATCCATAAGCTTATAGTCACAGATAGGGACGGGGTTTCTTACCGTGGGTCGAACGCGACCAGATCGAATTGTCGGCCAGTAAGCCTAGGGGAAGCATTAACATCATTGCTGTTACAAAAGAAAATAGTTTCTATGCTTTCTGCTTACGCGAGTAGTTCGTCCGCTATAGGATTAACGCCTATTTGGCTTCGCGCTGCACCCCCCGGGCCGCCGAAGTTGAAGAGAATGCTTCCCTTGGAGGGTTGCACTGGGGCAAGGACTTTGACCAGGTCAAGCTGTAGCGTCTCACTGGAGTTCGGCTCCGTGTAGTCGAGCGGGACTAGTAGAGTACTGCATTGTACGGGAACATCGCTGGGTACTTCGGTCTTGTTACATGGGCCCCATTGGAGCGTGGAGGTCCCGTACGGTTGGGCAAGAGACAAAGTAAGAAATGAAAACTGTAACGTCGTCCGGAAAGAAACCATCTTGTCTTAGAACGAGTGCCAATTTCAGTTGGGTTGAGATGAAGGGAGCTGGAGAGCACAGCTACAGCAGATGAGAAAGACATTATATATAATGAAGATATAGGACGCATGCGTTGTCTCCCTCGGTGGCTCTGCTCTTGGCTGGGAAATTACAACTACTACTGGGCGTGAGGCTGAATGATGCATAATGACTTCCTTCTACCCTTAGGGTTGAAGATTAACGTGGATTTGGCGTAAGAATACGCCGTAATCTTCGTAGGGCTGAAGAAGCTACCAGTTACGTAGACGAATGGGGGAGGGGCCCCACACAACCGCATATACGCCGTATTGTTTTTGAAGGGGGAAGCTTCTCTTGGCCCTGCACCGCCACCAAGTTACGCACGACAAGGGTCGGTGTAATAATCTCATTTGAAGCTATACGACCAATTTGCGATCGACATAACTTCATAAAAATCACGTCGAATGGTAAAAGTCCTACTTTATACACTTGCGTATGGGATGTCTACGAATACGTGGGTAATACATGTGTCAGATCGTCACGTGGATTTCAGGTGACTTGGTTGTCTCTTAGGGTGCGCTTGGAAGGAGCAATATAACCGTTTGCATCTGTTGTTCCAGACAAAAGAGTCTTGAATAAGACAAGGTCCATCTGAATCTTGATTCTATGTGTTATCCAATAACATGTAAAGAGAAGAAAAGGGGGGGGGCAGTAGGGAGTGCAGTGGGTCCACGGTAGTTGAAGCTGTTATCTTATCAAGACTTTTCGGGAATTCTACAGTATCTCACGTTACACAAGAGCCAAGGGCAAGCCACAATAAGCCACGGTAAGCCACACTGCTTCAGCGTTGACCGCGAACGACGCGTCTACGTCATCGACGATTGCAATCTCACAATTGTACGACGACGACGACGACGGCGACGACGACCATAGATCTTATTCCCACGCCGTCCGCCCCCCGAATTATAGAGCCTAGGATGCCGATTTAAAAAAAATGGATCACTACGAAAGCGTCAGCATCTCAGGCCAGGTTGATGGCCACTTAAACATCATGGAGACCAAGGTGAGAATGATGGTCATTCAGACAATTCCGAATCTATAATTATATTCTACAAATACTCCTTCGACCGTGCCTATAGATACTAACCACTATTTACCACAGCCAAAGGGCTCGGCATCCCTTGCGGCTATAGTATCTGCTTTCGTCCCCACCTGGGTAAGTGTATAATCTTCGGATCTATCACATCCAGCTAAACTGTCAAGTTTACGGGCCTCATCTTTGTTGCAATATTCATCGTCGTGCGGCGTTGGTATCCCAACATCTACGCCCCTCGTACATTCATAGGGACCATACCCGAAAAGTTAGTATACGTTCCCAGACTTGTAACATGCTGCTAAACTTGGCAAAGGGACCGAACTCCTTCAGCAAGTCGGTCGTATTTCAATTGGATTCATACCATGCGCAAGGTTCCTGACAAGTTTATCTTACACCACCAGTCACTGGACGCTTATCTCTATCTCCGGTTTCTGCGAACGACCATATTCATATGCTTCGTTGGTTGCTGTATTACATGGCCCATCCTTATGCCCGTCAATGCAACTGGTGGTGGGTCCTCAACGCAGCTCGACAAAATCGGTATTGGGAATATCAAGAAAATAGAGCGTTTCTACGCCCATGCTATAATAGCCTGGGTCTATTTCGGTTTCGTCCTGTTCACAGTCGCCCGTGAACGACTTTGGCTCATTGGATTACGTCAAGCCTGGACTCTGTCGAGACCAGTTGCAAATCGCCTCTCTTCGCGTACTGTACTTTTCCTGTGCGCACCCCGAGATGCTCTGGAGGAGAGGAACATTCATCGCTTCTTTGGCGATGGAGCTTTACGCATCTGGCCAGCTACAAAGGCCGAGGCATTAGAGAGCCTTGTCTCCAGCAGGAAGTCTAAAGTCGAACATCTTGAGGCCGCGGAAATGTCCCTCATTCGAAGAGCTTATCGAGAAGGCAGAAAGCATGCCAAGAAGATTCGCTCACAGGATAGTCATATTGACTATGACGTTCTTCCGGATTCAGTGAAGAAATCCATTAGGCCGAAACACAAGCCAAATATCTCTCCATCAAATGGAAAAGTTGATAGGATCGAATGGCTGCGCGAAAAGATCAAGGAGGAAGAGGCAAAGATTGAGGATGCGCGGAGGGCATATGAAATTGGAGAGACTAATGGATCGGCTGCCGTGTTTGTCGAGTTCAAAACGTGTACTGAAGCTCAGCAAGCATGTCAACAAGTCACTTCTAGCAATCTGCTAGCTCTTAACCCCAGATATACCGGTGTTTCACCGCAGGAAATCATCTGGAATAATCTCACCATTCCACCTGCTCGCCGAATCTCTGCAGAGGGTACCGCCATAGCCATCGTTATTGCCACGATAGTTTTCTGGTCAATTCCTAGCAGTGTTATTGGAGTGGTTTCTAATATCGGCTACCTTGCCGATAACTTCGAGTGGCTTAGCTTTCTGAAGAACTTACCAGACCCTGTTATCGGCCTTCTGTCTGGCTTAATACCACCGCTGGCTACTAGTTGGCTAAGTAAGATGGTACCTAACATCTTCAGGTGTAAGAATCCGACCGTTAAGCCCTGTCCTAAAGTAACGTGCTAATTCTTCTCTAGACATATTCAAATCCTCTGGCAGCCCTACTAACACTGCCGCTGAGCTCAAGGTTCAGCGTTGGTTCTACGTCTTCCAAGTGACACAGGTGTTCCTTGTCACTGCGGTCTTTTCAGGTGCAGCAGCTGTGGTCCCAGAGCTAATGAAAAGGTTCAAAGATCCTACCTCAGTTCCTGAACTATTGGCAAGGCAGCTCCCAAAGGCGTCCAACTTCTACCTTACGTACTTTATTATTCAAGGTACCACTTCAGCTGCGGATAACCTACTCAATTATTCGTATCTTCTAGAATACCTTTTTTATGATTATTTCTTTGACAAGACTCCCCGGCAAAAGTTCAGCCGGTATACAAGCATGAAGGGGATCGCATGGGGGAAGTTGTTCCCCAAGGTAAGGGTCATCGAATCCATATGAGTGTATGAATATCTGCTAACTACTCCTAGTTCGCTAATTTCGCAATTATTGGTTAGTTCGCTGAGTACCTATATAACACCCCCATTTCTTCTACTCACGCCTCACAGCAATCGCATACTCTTGTATCGCACCGTTAGTCCTCGGATTCGCTGCTATCGGCCTGTCGCTCTATTACTTCTCTTACCGCTATAATCTTCTCTTCGTGATCAAACCGAAGGTGGATACGAAAGGCCGGGCATATACACTCGCATTAGAACACCTTCTTACTGGAGTCTACATCGCGGAGTTATCCTTGCTAGGTCTTTTCAGCCTGAGAAAAGCCACGGGTCCTTCTGTCATTATTGCCATTTTATTCATTGTGACAGTTCTTTATAACATACTAACGAATAAGTATCTTGCGCCACTCGAGCAATTTCTGCCGGCTGATCTCACTGCTCTATCTGAAGGAGAGGGCGAGTCCGAACCGCTTCTGTCCTCCGCAGAGGAGGGACGTGCGCAAGCGACGTCCCATATCCAACAGCTAAGTCGGCAAGCGCATATCCCGCAGTCTATAGCGCAGCAAGTCCTATACCCAATAGTGCGTTTCTTCGAACCCCAAGTCTTCGCTTCTTATCAGGCCATGAAAGCGTGGCTCCAAGACGGCGAGTCTTATGGCAGTGAACAAGATATCCCTGAATACACCGAAGAACAACTTCAAAAGGCGTATTTAAACCCCGCACTCACGAGCCCAACACCCTTAATATGGATCGCTCGGGATCCGATGGGAGTTAGCAAGAACGAGGTTTCGGAAAACGAGCAGTGCGGGCTGAAAGCTAGCGACCAGGGCGCATGGCTCGATGAGAAGGGTAGACTGCGGTGGAGCGTCTAAGACTTTGGAGATGTGCCTATTTGGAAGCAGGAGGTAACATACTAGCGTAAACGAGTATTCCACATAGATCTATTACAGGTACCTAGGTACCTTACCAGGGGCATAGACGCCGGAATGGCACGAGGCTATGGTTCCTATCATGATTTAGCTTAGTCTTTCGGTTTTAACTGACCATCAAATGTGAAGTTGAGATGCGGTTTGTTCCCTTAGTGTTGATATTCAGCCACCCATTTCCGCGAATAATCGTTACACAATCCCCATCCTCAACAACAACTACGCCAAGGGTTAGGGTTAGGGTTTTTTTTTTGTTCAGGGTTCAGTGTAACCTCAGGGTTAGGGTTTCTGGTTAAGTTATGGTGTACCATATTGGGATTCCTACAGTGCCTCTAGGCGGCGTAAGTCTAACATAAATACAGCAGACACCATTTTATTCGTGTATTTGAGCAGTAGTAGGTATTTAATCAAGGTATACAGGCAAGAAAAACATTAAAACTCACTACTGAGCGCCACCGCCAGGTCCTTGTCTGAAAATAAGGATAGGAGTTTAAAGTAGGTACTTGAGATAAGCTGTAAAAGATGTTTTAGGATGGAGAAGTACGAATGGCTAGATGTTTAGTGGTGAGAAATATGCTGCATATCGGAACTGGAAGCGATTCGCATACGAAAGCCATGGAACAAGGGGGTGGGTTGTCAGGTTCAGGATAGCAATGGACTTGGTGAGATGGAAAAAGACATGAGTGTGACAGGTTAGACAGGTAAAAGAAATCAATCAATGGTGAATGAGAGAGAGAGTCTGAGAAGAGGAGCATATTACGATGTACCTCTAGAACTCAACTGCTCATTATACGTGCATCTACTGGGTACCTGTCTATTATGTAGGTAACTATCTAATTTACTACGCAGGCGTATAAACTCATCTGGGAGTCTAGTTCGTACAAGCTGCCAGATGCTAAAGGTGGGTTCGTATTAGGGCCCCTGATAAGGGGTACTCCGCGCTCATGAAAGGGGGTAAGTGTTAATAGGTAAGAAATATGTAACTACTATTATTGACTACCTAGTAGGTAGGTACCTATACTTACACCTCGAAGTCTACTAGCGTAGATGCTTCTCTTGATATAAGACATCTACAAATAAATATTTAGTATTAATCTTATACGTTCCCCATCCAACAACAACCGACCGGGTAACACCTGGGGCAACCATACATCTGCCTAGAGACAGAGGTGGGGTATTTATATCACAACAAACAGTGAGCTAATGCCTTCGGGCAATCCAAGTGGTGTAGTTGAATGTTGAATGTTTCAAATAGTTTCAAAGGTCGTGAGTTCAAGTCTAGATCGAATCATGTTTTTTTTTTTTTGTCTTTCTTTTCTCTTCCCGCAACAAGATTCAACAAACCAATAATGGTAGCTAGTAGGACCCCTTTTTTCTCCTCTCCAAACTCGATACGACCATAGAACGATTCACAGGGAGTCCTCTAAAGGTGATTAAGCGGAATTCGTACTATGTATAGGCGGATCTACCCATTAGAAGAGGGTCTAAGGGGCACTCAGATGCTAGGTAGCTAGGCTTGCGGAAGAGAGTAAATCGAGATACATAATGCCTGTCACTTGATATTCGTGTTTGAAGGAGCCAAGGAAAATCGAAGTATCTCATTAACACGCTAATAATTACCTTCCAGTCGCTTTATCAGCATTGATATCAATCTTCGCACTATTCCAATACCAGGTAATGAGAGGGCAACATCCCGACCTCTACAATTAGACGTTGTAATGAAAGCCGAGAAATGAAAGGGCGCCAGCAGCAGTATCCCGGGCGTTCGAGCCAGGGGGTATGGCCCTCTCACTGTTAGGCCTATGACTTCCTCGTGTCCCGGTAGCAGTTCGAGGACCCTGCACTGACTCCTCGGTCATCGTCTGCGTGCTTGAAGTTGAAGCACTTGATCCTGCCGCATTATCTGGGTCTCCACCATTGAGGTTAGTGTGGATAGCCGGTATACTTTTGGAGGATACAGGTTCGAACCTGCGTGGCACAAAAGCTGTAGGACTATGCAGTCCACGGCTTGTTGTATCTTCTGAGACGCCATAGGCTCCCTCAATGCGGGAAGTAGGGCGTGACGTTGAGGCTTCGGGCTCACCGAGGGTGTCCGGAGAGTCTCGTGAATTGGCACGCGCAGTGTTGTAATTGTTGAGATCTCCCATATTCCGTGCCTTTGGTGATGCTACCTGCAGCCTCTCTATTCCACGTAGTTGTTGTTGCATCTGTTCCTGAAGTGAAAGGAGGTCATGATTATGTGATGAGTGGCCTGAGCCGTCCATCGTTGGATCGAATCCAGCAGTTTCCTGGTTGATTGATTGCAGTGTGCGAATGTTCCAATTAATGTCGCTCGTCTGGGGCGTATTGTGTGCGGCGTTGCTCGTCGAGGCTTCATGTTGTAGCTCGCCAGTGCGTGTAGCGGACGCTGCTCTAGATGTCTGTTGCAGCATCTCATTCGCCGCCGTATCGGATACACCAGGGCTTCCGTTATCACAGCGAATCCGGTGTTCCTCTATCTCCCACTCTTCTCTCAGCAATGTTAGACGATCGCGGAATTTCTTGGCCATGTGGTGCCCTGCGGGCCGGGACCCGAGAGCCATGATCAAGGGCCTAATGGTCCTTACGGGAACCCATTCAAATCTGGCATCAGCAGCGACGAATTCGCCATCCTGTGGTATCCGGAAGACATCATTAAAGAACATCATTGGAACCTCGCGACTAGTCACCCTCGGTCCGTCATCGTCGTAATCTTTCTTCCATCCCAAAATTTCCATGGTCTGTTTATTATATTCGTAGCATGCCGGGATCGACTTCATCAGGCCAGTGTCGCGGATTGACCTGGAGATTCCTATGGTACTAAGATCGCCAGTGGGCAACACGACTGCTGCGTACCCGTTCTTGAGAGGCCCCTGCATCACCGAATAGATCTCACCTACCTTGGGGTTAGTGATACCTTTGAAAGCTGTCTTGCTATCCTTCTTGCTTCGCCCCGACATCGGAGAGGTTTGCCCATTGTCGCGGAAGCTGGCCCGACGATCGCGGCGAGGCCTTTTAGATGGAGGCGTGTCAGAGCGATCACCATCCTCAAGCGGCTCTGCGATCCGCACACGTCGTCTCGGCGACTCTTGCTGTCCTGGCCGATCTTCCATGTCAACATCGCTAGACTAATCATTTGTCAGCTCAAGCCGGCTTCTAAAAGCTGCCAGAAGGGCCACCTGCGACATCTACTGGACTTAGGGACTAACCAACTTCAGAGGGCTTGACCTTTTGTTCTGAGAATGCATTTGCTTGAACCCCTGATTCTTGGTGGACCATCCGATGAGAAGAACCTTCAGAATCGGAATCTATTACTATGATTTCGTCCTCAGTTTGACCTCCAGAGTCATCGACTTGACGTGGGCGGCGACCGGGTGTTGTCTGTTCTTGTACTGCTTCGTCTCGTTCTCTCAGTGGCTTGATAGGAGGKAAGTCAGCTCTTACCTATAAATTAGAGAGATGGTTGAGGCACAGTGATTCTGCTTACAGACGGCATCCTTATGTAATGTCCTATTTCACTCTTAAAGAATTGTTTATCTCTCTCTTCAGACGCGATATATTCATTCTCCATATCCTTCTGCTCATGGTCGGCATCCTCTAGCTCATGTTCGGCGTTTCGTAGCTCTTCCCGGAGCCGTTGAATATTATTTCGGAGGACATCTCGCCTTTCATTAAGAGAATCTCGTCTTTTCTGGTGGGCGGCCTTCTTTTCTTGCTTCCTCTTAATATAATCCTGTTGGATTGAAACTGCTACCGCTAATGCGACTTCGATCCGGTCAGTATCTGAGGAATATTCGCGTTGAAAGCCATCCATGTTCTCGAAAATTGTATGCTGACTAAGGTAGTTTGAGCTGGGAATCCTATATTTCAAGGCGCAAGGGAGAATGAATTGGAGGTGTAAAGAAGAAGAAAAGAAAAGGGTGCCTAAGTCGACAGATAACGGCGCGAATTCAACAGGACGTCGCTGCAGGGGTTCGATGATCTGAACCAGCAATAGGAAAACGCCACAATGCGACTCATCATCAAATGTACAGTTAGAAACGTGGTACCAGGGACCCAAACGCCTCCTAATAGAATTCAAATGAATAGGTTCCCCCAAGCAACGTCTCCAATGAGATCAATCTACAGAATTCGGAATAATATCATAAAAAGTAGGCAGAAAATGTAACTTCGAAATTACCCAAAGTTTCATGATTCACTAAGCTAGCTTGACCTGATTCTTTTCATTTCTATTTCCGATGCTTCTCAATACGGTTGCGTGGTTTCGCGGTTTGGGGGGGGGGGGGGGGTTATGTAAAGAGATATACCGTCCAAGCTCAATTGAATGGTTGTGAGGTAACCCAAGCTAAGCGATACCAATATTTCTCGGCGCTAGCAACACCGACAGTGTGGTTTGAACAGGGAATAGCGAACCAACAGCGTTACAGAACTGATCGCGGGGCTATACATGTACGTTCTATGGCGCCCATGCCGCCACAAAAGTTCCGTTGGTACTTCATACCTCCGGCCACATGTAGCTCTAGCGGCACGAGGAGCATCATCAGATGTAGACAAGCGCATTGATTGTGTTTCACGAAGGTCAGCTCAGAAAGGCTCGTAGTCTGGACCTCGTTGATCTCAATTATCTTCCAATTTCTTTTCCTAAGAATAGCCATCCTCTGTTGGAAGGCATGAAGTAGGAATTCATTGCGAAAAGAGGTACCTACGTGTACCTTATGTGTTAGGTAGGTAGCCTGGAGGCATGTAGTCCATCAACTTTCTCCATATGCTCCCATTTTTTTTTCTTTTTTCAATTTGAATTCACCTAGGACCCAAGACGTCATCCGACTATATCTCATCGGAATTCGCAATACACCTCATGAGTTGCCCCTTAGTAATATGACGAGGAATTGAGCCGCAATCAAATATCTTAGATTAATCTAAACAGTAGTTCCCAGTCCCCCGCAGTCGACTGTCAGACAGCGCTATCCGAACCAGTCATAACCGGGATGACCCTGTTTGTTGGGGGGAGCAGTGCACAGCCGCACATTACTGGCGAACCGCAGACAAACGGTGCACGCCTCTCATGCGGCATCGTTAGGCAACCATCCGCCATCTTGATATGAGAAAAGAGGCCATATCCGACCAAGTATTCAATGCGGTGTCAGATTATAGGCCGAGCGCTTCGCCCTGCGGCTGAGATGACTGTCATAGACACGTGTTGGTAGAGGGAGCTATACACCAAGTTTTGAGCTATCTCGTGCCGTCACGTAAGCGCCGGGCGATGTATGACATACACAAGTTTGCCCGCATAAATAGGCAGGCGTTGGGGGCAGAGAGCCTTGTTCATATCTCATCAGTTTCCTCTTCATTAAAAACTTCTCAATCGATCCCCAGAGCCTCAATACTACCTATCTCTGTAACATCAACCCAAAATACCCACATCAAGAACGACAAGTTTCTTCTCCCCGTGAACGCACCACCTTCACCATGCCTTATTATTACGACGACCATCATTGGAACCACGACCTAACCCGCGACTTGGCTCACCGCCTCTCGCGGGAGAGCCGCTATACCGGCCACCCGACGCAGTACATTGTAAATGAGGGCAGGATGACCGTCGACAACAAAGTGCTAAGGAACAGCAACGCAGTCATCTACAATGCGCCGGGTTCGAGTTTGAGGCTCTCGCCAACGAGGCATACCTCGACCACCAGAAGTAGGAGCTTATCCTACTACGCGCCAGATTCGTCCTGGTCTTCCTCGATCCATACTTGCCGTGGCTGTCTTGAGCGCCGCGAGATATACTTTGGGGGTTATTGCCATGACTGCAATTCAATGCGGTTGGTCGCCCCCCAGAGGGAAAGCTACAGACAGAGGGATCGCGATTATCGATACATAACACGTGCTCCAGAAAGGAGGATGATTTCGTGGTATTAGGTGCACCGGGTTCTCTTCATGTCGGGTCGGGTATAGGTAGGAGGGCGCTATGAAAGGGATTGAGATCGCGTATGAAATTCGTTTCTTTTGTTCTTTCTTTTATGTATTCGCTCTTCTATGGTTGAATGTTTATGGGGAAATCTCATGTAAGCGATTGTTGGAACTTCAGCTCCTATTAGGATATACGTTTATGGGTTTTAGCATGCTGTATTTAATAGAGGGTTCCTAGTACGTTTTTTTATAATCAGAGCTCGTTGATAACTGCGTAGGTGTATGTTATATGGTGATTAATAAAGCCAAAGTCCGTAGAAGATTACCCATGAGAAGTATGTCGTTTGCTATGAAGAAAGAATAGCTCATACACTTTGCCTTCTTGCCCAGAAAGGTTTCATGGATGGCCGAAGTACCTCAGGATGGACAGTATTACGCATAACCTCTGTATCAAGATATATATGCACCTATGCGATATTGGTTTCATCTATCAGGTTGTCCTAGTTAAGCGAGTGCGTCCATAATACACATCAAGGATGCCTGACACCCAGATCAGCAGATATATCATACCTTAGGTGGGTAAGAAGTAGGTATCAATTATTAAAGTATGGTATACAAGGTTCCTACCTCTTAATGATCTTCAACTGCTCCTCCTAAGCGAAACATGGCTGTTTATAAACGTCGTGATGATTCTTCTACGAACTGCCTTCCTAAATGAAACATATCCGGGAACAATCATCCTGTTTGGATACTCATCAAGTGTGCATCCACGAGATTTTTCTATATATCATTCCTCTTATGTCATGGAAAATTCCCAGATCATCACAAGTATCGATCTATCTGTAATACGAGAACAGTAAGTTTCTAGTACGATATCACGACATTAAGCACCCGAACATAAGAAGTATAAGATGGCGAACCAACAAAGCAGCGTTGGTATTGAACTGGAGTTCGTAATTGGAGTCAGGGTAGGAAATGTCCAGGTCAATAAGCCTCGAATGTTTCAAACTTCAAAGGGCAATCCAATCGATGTGCCATCTCTCGAAGAAATGGAGCATGCCGTTCAAAGTCGACTTGAGGAGGTCATTAAGGCCACCGTAGCAGGTCACGAGGGAGATCGTGTCGTTGCGTCAGAGGAAGAGTTAGGCGAGGATGTCGAGGCCTGGCACCTGAGATCATACCTCGATTGGGGAATAAAAAGAGATTCCACCGTCCACGTTCCAGCAACCCTTCTCAGGGACGACCCGGATATGAGGAATTATCGATGGCGAGATGTAGAAATAGCCACCCCAGCCCTTTTCGCTACGGAGAAGTCATGGGCTGAAATTCACCGTGTTGTGACTGCGCTAAATGATAATTTCTGGATCATTGCACCGCCGGCGGCGGGTCTTCATGTACATTACGGACGGGGGACGGACTGGATTGATCCTGAGCACTTGCGCGGGCTTGCCGCTTTCTTATATGCTGCTGATCCAATCATAACACAGATGCACCCATCAAATCGTCGTTTAGAGAATAGATTTTGGTGTCCAAGCAACCGACAATATAGTGTTATCGCGCACGGCACACCGGCAGAAGAAGCGACTAGGTACGTCCGTCCTGACCTAGAGCCCGAACTGTCACCTAGGGTGATACCTCAGCCTGACCCCGACCGTCCGGAACCTGAGCCAAGACCATCGCGCAGGAGAGCACCAGACTTCGTCTCAATCTTCCAACGAGGGTCTCTTGAGGGTTATTCTCTTATCAAGGCTGATTTCAACGCGGCCATTCCAGGCTTCATGCGAAATCGAGAGCGGATTCCCGGGAGTGAGGACGGTAAACCTCTTGACATCGTCCTTGCTGCGAGGGAGCTGCTTTCTGCGACTCGTGTGGAGGTTATCGCATTTCTTATGGGCTATAGCATGAACTCCCGAATGGCGTATAACTTGAAGGCATACGAAAAATCTACTTACAGGAGACTCCGTATGATCGGAAGATTCGTTCGTGAGGCTCAGCCCAAACGTACGATCGAGTTCCGACAAGCTGCCGGGACGGTTGACCCCGACGAAGTTGTCGCCCATGGTAAGATTGCGGTGCGCTTGTGCGAAGCTGTCGCGTCCAAAACTCCTGAAGAACTTTGGAAGTTGATCTTGGATTTGGCACAGGCCGAAACACACCCCGAGTGGTACGACGTTTTCGATCTCCTAGTCGAACTCGATTTAGTCGATGAAGCTAGAGTCATCCAGCAACAGATGGCCAATCATCGTGGCATTATAATCCCCGATGGTGACATAGACTCTATACCCCCCGAACCTCCTACCCTTCTATCAAAGCTACGTAATGCATTGTGGCCCGAGCAACGACAAGTAAATAATAGGGCCCCCGGACAACACACGGGCACACCTGATTCCCTGGAATCGCTGTTGCTGGAGATGGGCACCGGAGGAATTCCGCCTGCCTATTAGTTAGCTAATCAGACCCAAGCACAATGAAATTGAGTCATACAAAGGGTCAACTAGTTGTCGAAGATGAATTGAATCCTTTATTTAGGCAGTCAACCTCTATGTAGTATAATAGGATGCAAATCAAAGAAGTTTAATGTTGATCTGAAGGATGAGAGGGTCCACTAATAGACTTGGATTCGCCGTCCCCTTGAGGTGCCCCACGCTCTCTGCCTGTTCTGCCTGGAGAGAACCACAATTTATATCAAATACCAGGTACAAGTAACGGTTTATAAATACACCTATAGATTCAATTCAATTCATTCTATCTCATCTTCTCATATCAAACACACATGAACTTGTGAAAGTAAAAACCAACATCTTACCTAGCGACCATGGTCTACCTCTGGCAAAGTGGGGAAATTCCTCAGCTCAATGCCTACCTGTTGAAGGACTTCACCGATGAGGAACTCGCGTCTTTCAAGAAGACGTTCGAGTTCGGCACATACGCGCCCTTTGCCACCATGCTAGAGCTCATTATCCAAAAGCCMCCCGAGGACTACCTCAACAAGCCGCACTCGTACATCCGCGCCAAAGAGAACGAGGCCGAGCGCTACGACCCCTTCGTCCTCATCGACGAGCAGGCTATCGAGAAAGGCGCGGTGTGGTACGTGGCGCACTTCGCGGACAAAGACGAGGTCGAGGACGGGGAGGCGGAGTCGACGTCGGTGCTGTGGAAGATCCTAGTCCAAACCGACTGCCTGCCCATCACGTTCGTCAACTACGACATCGGCAACATGAGCATCCAGGAGGACCTGGGCAACTGCGGGGTGGACTTCCCCGTGTCGGAGGACTACGAGCAGCCGGAGGTGTGGGGCAGCGGCGGGCTCGACATCGGCGACTTCCGCAAGTCGCAGAACGCGTGGGTCACGGCGGAGCCGGGCGAGTTCGACGAGAGCACCGACGAGGACATGCGCAAGCGGTTCATGCCCATGCCGGAGAGGGTCGGCCGCCTGAAGGACGATGTCGCGAAGCGGATTGGCGTCAAGACTGACTGGACTATCTGTCAGAAGGCTAGCCCGAAGAAGTTGCCCGATGGCACTACGAAGGAATTTCCTGAGGGGAGCGTTGTGCTCCAGCTGAACTACGATCCCGACTTCCCTTGGCCGCCGTACAAGTGGCCGGAGGGATCGTTGTGATGTGTGATACCTCCTATCAAGGTTATCTAGGGTCTTGATGATGCGCCTATGCAGCAAGGTACTGTGAGGTGGATGTCTCTTGATTCTCGTTATATAGGAAAGACGTTAGGTAGATTGGAAAGAATCATGCTGTTATTAAGTATGCCTCGTACAGTTCGCAATGTGGAGTAGCGACGAGGACTTGTCCGAAATACGGCTTCATAGTGAGGAAGCCCGCCTGGTAAAACCTCTATGTATACCTAATGCAACCGACCGCGATGCTGTCTAATGCTCAAATGAATCCTAACACACGATACCAAAGATGAAACTCATCATCGTCCAGTCATATCCCCATAAACCTCATGTCTATCGCGGTCTTGATTTATACCACTTCTCTGGTTCTGTGTAAAGGGTTCAGCTTCATGCTGAAGTTGTTGATTGCCGGGCCGGCGTATTGGTCCACTTTCGCATTGATTCCAGACTCGACCTTGTTCTGGTAGTGGTCGATCTTGTTGTTGMCCTTCCTGCCGACAAACGTGCGGAAGCAGCCGTAGCAACCGGTGCCAAGCCAGAAGACGGCGTTGACGAGATCGACCCACACGGCGCACTTCATCAATCTGACGCTGGTGCCCTCATACTCGTCGTCGTCGCGCTTGAGGAAGATAATAGCGAATGTGCCAAAGAGCGCAATCCACATGACGAATAGGATCAGATCCCATGCGAAAAGGCGGTGCGACTGCATCTTGCTGAAGGGGTTGGGGATGGAGTAGAGCAGGCAGGTGATGCAGGAGAAGCCGGCGACGACTAGTGCGTAGACCCACGCCGCCGACTGCGCATTGCCGGCTCTGTGGTCCACGTCGACGCGGTGTCCGTACAACCCGCAGACGATGACCGCGAGGATGAACTGGATGCCGCGTGCGATCCAGCGTAGCCACGTCTCGTAGATATAGACTTGTTTGGTGGCGGCGCCTTTGCCAACCTTGCCAATGAAGGATTTGAGGGGCATCTTGGGGTACTTCTGGTGTTTCTTGGGGATAGGTAGGGGATATGTAATCTGCTGAACCCGTGGGCGATCTAGAAAAGGACTAGAAAATTGTTGATGGAATAGTAACAGAATCAAGGGAATGACTTTTTGATCTAATTATTAAATAATTACTGAAGGAGTGCAGAGTGAAATGAAGACATCCAGCGTCCGGCGTGTGCTGTTGGTGAATAGCAGATAGGAAAAGGGAATAAGAAACCTGTGAATAACAATCGTGACACCTACCTCATAACTAGGGACGTGCAAGAGATATTTAAATCAGAAGACAGTGGAATATAGTCATGATCATTCACTGATTTGGTCGCAAACAAGCGCCCAACGTGTGGGAACCTCATACCGCGATATTGACAAAGAAGACTGACCAGCCTTTGAGGGTTCTGTCTTCTGAAACTTCGAAACAAAGACTTCTAAATCTGGGTTTCCCAATTGAAGCGCTGTCGACCAATCGAAAGTCGGTTCGCTAGTGGCCTGTGCGTCGAGTTTAGTCACCCGCGCACCACGGCAAAGACATCGACTGGCTGCAGCACTGTCGACCCTGAGACACGGGCGCTTAATGACAATGAGGTGTCTTCCCGACAGCGCTAATACACGCGAAGATCCGTTATGGCAATCTCTTCTGAAATCCAAACAGCATATACAAAGTCGATGATCCTTTTTTGACTCGAAACGATCTAAGCAGGTTCGTGACATGATATACAGACAGTGTTGAAGCGAGAGATTCGCAGGGCGAGATGATTCAATTGAACTTGGTCAGACCAAGTCATTAAGTTACTGTCGCCCGGGGTCTGCAATGCTCCGTCGATAAGGCAAGCCGTACTTCCGCGATGATCCGTCTTTCTTTCTCTCGTAGCGACATTCTTATTTCGAACAAATGTTGCTATGCACTTGTCATTGTTTCGATGGGTGTTAGGCATTCATGATTCAAACAATACTAGTGGGGATTGGCTCTTTGACAACTAAATCATAGCGACCGTAGCGAGCCACAGCTATGCAGGGACAAAGCCACAGGTATCATTTTTGGATGACTCGGCCGTGACTGGAAAG
This sequence comes from Hypoxylon sp. E7406B, assembly GCA_000931505.1. Classification (NCBI taxonomy): domain Eukaryota; kingdom Fungi; phylum Ascomycota; class Sordariomycetes; order Xylariales; family Hypoxylaceae; genus Hypoxylon; species Hypoxylon sp. E7406B. The sequence goes on from JYCQ01000067.1 coordinate 26,796, forward strand.
GGGCAGTAAGTGTCCCGAAAGCCATCCGACCATAATCGGCACGAGGAAAGGGCAAAGCTGTCGGTGTCCATAGTGTATGGTGACCCAGTGACTTGGAGTGGAACATTACCTGAAGGGGTGTGTACCTCGGCAGGAAGTAACCCTCGCACCCCTTGTCATCTCAAATTCCCACTTCTCCAATTGGCTTCGCACTTCAAAGATCTAGAAGGGTGACATCATTAAGGTACCCACATATTTTCAGCACCGAGTTGAGAACATGCTGAGATCCCAATCACATGCCAATGGATAAAATAAGCACGACGGGAATTTGGGGACACATGGCACGAGCCTAACGAAGATATGACGAAGGAATACCGAAACGTCCTAAGTCATGCATTCCTTTCCCCAGAAAACCCCCCGGACACTCTATTAGTCCCTCTATTCGGCCTAGGCCATCGTGGGGATTAGAGCCCTGGCAGAGTAATACAGTGGGCTGTTATTGCCAATAGCGATGCGCTGAATGGCTTTGGGGCGCCGGTTAGTGCACCCGTAGTAAGCTAGCGCAGTGGCTGCTTGCGGCTTTGTTTTCCAGGACTGGGGGCGTCCCAGAATCACATGTCGGCATTACAGCCCTTGCGGGATTACGCTGTGGAATAGGCTCGGCAAGAAGTTGGCAATGGCCGAGCTTTTAAAGCTTTAAGAAACGAGCGCCGCGCCAACGTGGGAATAACTTTGAGGCCTTCTAGCTTGTAACGCCTTCCTTTCCCTCAATTCTATTCTTTTTCTTGCTCCTGTATAGCAGCACCTGTATAATCTTTACCAGAAATTCTTCCACATAGAAAACCAATAATTCTCTCAGCATGTCTAAGACCTTCTCTAAAAGCGACGTCGCGTCGCATAACAAGGGCGATTCACTGTGGATCATTGTCGATGACGATGTCTACGACCTGACCAAGTTCCAAGACGAGCACCCTGGTACGTTGCCATTCAAAAAGTTCAGACTGTTCTTCATCTGCACAATTTAACTTTTCGGTCCGAGACTTTGTAAAACGATACACAACGTTCATTTAAAAATTCAATTCTTGCAAGTCCAAACAACTAACTAAGCTCTCATCTCTGTATAGGTGGAAAGAAGATCTTAACTCGAGTTGCCGGAAAGGATGCGTCCAAGCAGTTCTGGAAATACCACAATGAGGGTATCCTCAAGAAGTATAAGCCATCGCTCCAGATCGGCTCATTAGATACCAAGCCCAAGCCCGAACCGATTCCAGAGCCGTCCAAGACATATGCTGCGCCCGAGCCGACCAAGGAGACCAAGAAGGCCGTTGTTCCCTCCTCCGCGCAAGCAGAAGAAGCCGAGCCGCTAGAGCCGTTCGGTGACCTGATCCCATTCGCAGACCCGAGCTGGTACCAAGGCGTATGTTTCCACTCCAATCTCAGGGCACGTTGTCAATGCGCCGCCTAACTAACTGTTCCAATGTAGTTCCACTCGCCCTACTTCAACGAATCCCACGCTGCCCTCCGAGCCGAAGTCCGGCAATGGGTCGAAAGCGAAATCGAGCCCAACGTCACTGAATGGGACGAGAAGAAAGAGGTGCCGCGCGAGATCTTCCTCGAGATGGGTCGCCGCGGCTACCTCGCCGGGCTGCTGGGTGTCCACTATCCGAAAGAATACACCAAGAACACCGTGAAGTCGGTGCCGCCGGAGCAATGGGACCTGTTCCACGAGATGATTATCACGGACGAGCTGTCGCGCGTCGGATCCGGCGGTTTCGTGTGGAACATGATCGGTGGTTTCGGCATTGGCGGCCCGCCGCTGATCAAGTTCGGCAAGAAGGCATTGAAGGACCGTATTGTGCCCGGCCTCTTGTCCGGCGAGAAGAGGATCTGCTTGGCGATCACGGAGCCCGATGCTGGTAGCGATGTCGCTAATCTGACTTGCGAGGCCAAGCTTAGCGAAGATGGAAAGCACTACATCGTCAACGGCGAGAAGAAGTGGATTACCAACGGTATCTGGTGCGATTATTTCACCACTGCTGTGCGAACGGGCGGTGAGGGCATGAACGGCGTTTCGTTACTACTCATCGAGCGCGACTTCGGCGGCGTGAGCACAAGGCGCATGGATTGCCAAGGTGTATGGTCGTCCGGTACTACGTACATTACTTTTGAGGATGTCAAGGTGCCCGTTGAGAACCTCCTGGGCAAGGAGAACCAGGGCTTCAAGGGTGAGTTACCTAGTAATCAATCTCGCTCACACACGATCCTGATAACTAACTTTAAACATAGTCATCATGACCAACTTCAACCATGAGCGCATGGGCATCATCATCCAATGCCTGCGGTTCTCGCGCGTGTGCTACGAGGAGTCGGTCAAGTACGCCAACAAGCGGCGGACATTCGGCAAGAAGCTGATCGAGCACCCGGTGATCCGGATGAAGCTGGCGCACATGGCGCGGCAGATCGAGGCCTCGTACAACTGGCTCGAGAACCTGATCTACCAGTGCCAGAAGATGGGCGAGACCGAGGCCATGCTCCGGCTCGGCGGCCCCATCGCCGGCCTCAAGGCCCAGAGCACCCTGACCTTCGAGTTCTGCGCCCGTGAGGCCAGCCAGATCTTCGGCGGTCTCAGCTACTCGCGCGGCGGCCAGGGCGCCAAGGTCGAGCGCCTCTACCGCGATGTCCGCGCCTATGCCATCCCCGGTGGCAGTGAGGAGATCATGCTCGACTTGAGTATGAGGCAGAGCTTGAGGGTCGCTAAGATGACGGGTATGAAGTTGTAACTGTAACATGTGATGATGTTGAGGAGATGAAGGAGGAGAAAACCATGGTACATGTACATAACGGACCGTGCTTTGCTCGGTATACACGTGGGCCACACCCGCATGAAATGGATATCCGGTCGGCGCATTCCGGGGTTTGCATCTATTCGAGCTTTTGGATTACTAGGCCACATATTATTCATAATCTACAGTTGATTAAAGAGTTGTATTCGCTCTTGCTCTTTCCTTGTTTCTACCTCATTTACGTTTATATGTCCAGCGGTTTGTGATTGCGATTGATGTCTGTATTGATCGCCCGTACTTGTTAAGCCCGTCTTATCGTTCCCCAGCAAGTACCAGACAGTTGGTGAATTGACACCCCTAGCGAGTTCATTCCTCCAATCAGAAGTTCCCCGTCTAGCCAGATGGGGAACTTCTGATTGGTCCACATCGCTACAATTATAAGGGAGTATAGCCTACACCTCACCGTAGAAATATTAGCTCACAGCGCCCTGCAGATACGGAATATGAGCTGTTCACATAGTATGCATATCAATATACTAATTAATTAGTATCATTCACACAAATGTGTTCCGCCCTGCATGGAACCAATATGAGAGACCAGCTCCCTCAAAATGCTTTCACCAATTGGATAATGCGTCAAGATCTCTAGCAAGTATACTCATCCAAGCTGTGTCGACGATAAAAGCGGAGGCGCAGGCAGGGGCTGTGCCTACGCAGCCACGATCTACTATGCAACCGCCGTCGAGGCACTGCACGCTATTTAGAGAAACTATATAGGGGTATTTTCCTGATCCATACAGTTTCCTCTACGAATACAACTAGAATAATAATTCATCTTTAATATACAATGGAACGTTTTAGGTCCAAGGCGGGTGTACTTCCTGGTCTGCTTCGAAGACGCGAGGCTCAAGATAGTAACTATCTTGTCAACTTCTTCATGCAAGATGAAGAGCTCGACGCATTATTTTCGGAAGCGGTGACTACCCCAGAAGTAGGACCAGTCAATTTCCAGAGAGCATTTTCACAAATCCTCCTAAAGTGCCCCCGGATGATCTGGGGTGATGAGCAGCATTGGGGCGAAAAGATAACTAATCTAAATTTTCTGATCCAAGATTACGCCTTGGAAATAGCTCAATCCGTCGCAGAGAAGTACTCAACCGACCCGGAAGCCTCCGCCATAGACCTCAATGTCCCCCGTTTCACAGCGCTCGAACCCTTTCTACATAATAGGTTGGCTCTCCGCGTGGTCAGGGACGGTCTTGATGCATATTGTTCTACCGTACCAACGACGAAACGACTTGCGCGGATGGCAAATGACTTCACGCGTCTGATCATTAGCGCTTCCAGTACGCCACTGTTGGCGGAGCCGCTCATTCTTAGCAACGACGTGCTCAACTATGAAGATTTTGAACATGAGCTATCGGGCTACCTTGAGCGGTTTGCTGCCTCGCTTCGCCTCAGAAGCAGAAGCCCAACTGAGTCCAGTGTCGCGGACTTTATAACAATCAATTCTACTACAATCTCTTCACGAATACTTCGACAGATTCTAGTAGGCCCAGATTCCGCAGTGGAAACCGTTGACGTACTGCCTAAAAACCAGACGAAATTGACCCCGATACGTTTCGCTAAGCATAGAGATTACCTGCTTCTTGGGCCAGCTTTCCAAAAACTCGAACTAAAGCTCAGATTTATCAGAGCCAAAGCTGAAATAGCTGCAAGAAGCCTGGGATCTTCTGAGTGCACACGTCTCCTATCGATGCTCTTCGAATTGCAATTCTCGCAACCTCGAGAACTCCAAATCGTAAGGGACTTTAGGCCATCAAACTTCGATACTTTTAAGCATTGGATTGAGAATACAACTTGCTCAAAGTGGAACTGGTGGCCGTTTGACGAACCTAGGAATTTGCCTCCGAGAGGCGAGGCCATACTGGCCTGGAAGTGTGTAAGTGGCCAGAATATTCTGGGTTGAGTCCATTATGTAACGAATATTTACTAATTCAAACCGCACTGCTTTCAGGGGTGTAGTACGACTAGACAAGAACCCATGCCTGCTCAACTAGCTGAAAGGCTTTCTCGACTTGGTTTAGAAGGCCAGCATAACGCAGGCCCTGAAGATGCCTCTTCATATCGGGGGTTGGGACCACGTTCCTCTGCAAACTCCCAAGATTCAACGTCCAGCAAGAGTCCTCCGTCGATAGGTTCCGGCGATGATCGTAGTAGTATGGACATCACTGATTCAGAAATGACTTCTCAGTCAGAAGCCACCAACGACACACACCTCACGATCGAGGGGCCAGATTTAAAATACATTTTCATTATCATCAAGACCTCGAACTCTAAGCTTGTACAGATCGAAGTCAACAATATGAAGGCCATCGAATTCTTCGGCAACTTGAAAGCTCAATACTTAAGGACAAGAGGGCTTTTAAGATCTTGGTTCTCAATCTACGTGTACAACCATTGCGACTTTGTGAAAGTAAGTGCAGTGTCTATTAGTCCTAAGCCGAATAACGATCCTGACCATTAAACTTAGATACAGAAGTGGAATACCGAAAGCCTCGCAGCACACTCCGGGTTTGCTTTCCCCCCATGCGAAGATTTGGAGTACTCGTATAGACCAAAACCTATGAAAGCCAACCCGATACCCCCGGAGATCTTCAAGGATATCTTTTATTCATGTTCTGGCTCAAGCAGTCTCACTCACCAGTTCCATTTCGCATGCCAGCCTCTCCGAAATATTGCCGAAGAGATTATGGACCGCCTTCCTAAGCGAGACCGCCCAGTTATCGCATCTAATGATGCTTTCAAGCTTGAGGAGCTGTGGGGGCTGGCAACAAAAGAACGCAGGTCTGCCCTTAGGGTCCTAATCTATCTTGTGCTTTGCACTTCTCCGACAGTAGGGTTTATGTTTGCATGGTTATTTGGCTGGGCCAAAGATGGAGATCTCCAGAGCGCGACCACACCCATGACTATTACCGTTGCAGCATTGACTTTGCTGTGGACGGTCATCTATAGCGGAACTGGTGACGGTTGACTTGGAGCCCTCCCCTCCCCAGTTGATAGGCTGCTAGTTTTTGGCACATGCCAACCAAAGAACTGCCCTCAACCTGACCATGAAGAGTATGCCCCAAGCACTCAATGACAGTTAGACTGGAGGTCACCCCTCTGGGCTGGCAAAATGCCTTAAGTTTCCTTCACGCTCAGCCAATCAGAAAGGCAAACGTAAGGCATCCTTATTCTGCCTATCATAAACCCTTAAAAGGTAAACTTAAGGCAATCAAGGCATCATTAAATACCTCCTAGGCTGGGTATGGGGCCTATACACGTATAGCGATAATACTCAACTGTTCATTGTACTAAGTGAGACTGAAACTACACCTGCCTAGGTGTATATATGACGCCAACACGGTACAAAAGCCTTCTCGAAAGAGGTTTTGGGCCTGAAAATGGCTTCCTTTATGCTTACTTAGTTCAGCCTTTTGAACCCCTATTTCTTGATATCACTGCCTCGCATTTCAGGTATCTGAATAGCAATCAATCTACGCACTAATTAAACCACATACAAGGCTCTTATCATTTCCGCTGGGCCTACTTGACTGATGAGGGTCACATATTAAATGTTGCAAGATGTTTCGAGATACATAGGGATTCTGAGTCACGATATGTAAACAATAAACGGGCTCATTAAATTACCATTTCGTGTTTGGTCCAAAGCGATGTAGTAATCACAGCTGTATGCTTTGCTGTGAGCTATGCAAGAACTATCACATCCGGGTATGTGTTTGTTTGTGGCGCTTGTTACCTGCAATTTAGGTACATTTAGGCCCATGTGTTATCGGATCCCATACCAATGTTTTTCTTATGTCTTCTCTTCATTAGTTAGTAGGTATCTAAGGTGCCTACGTTGGAGCGGAAACGGGCACTCTCATATAGTGCTTGGCCCTCTAAGCATCATAATTGCGGCATATGCTTCGAGGGGCCAATCATTACGATGGCCAGCAAAACAATAACATTAATTAATAATAAAATAGTTAATTATATCACTACTACTTAAAGTCACCATAATACAGAGATGTCTGAATCTAGACATATACCTTATTTACAGATATCTACTCTAAGTTAGACCCTTACACATTAGATGGTCTCGACTCCCAGGACCATGAGGCTGGCTTAAGGGGAGCAACAATGCTTGAGCTTGAATCAGGCCTAGTAATGTACCCCCCTAGGCTTATAATGCAGCATCGAGTCTTTTTATGAGTCTCATTATCATCAAAGAGAGTCGAGATGGCATTGGATAAGGATATCCCCCACCAAATTTCTGGTCCTAGAGTCAAAGCGGTATACATCTCTTTAAACATCATCAGTATAATATTTGTTCTAGTAACTTAAAGGGCCTAGTAGAATGTTAATAGGTAAAGCGGAGGCTGCTCTTTTATTTATCCAGATATTCTATATCGATCCTTATCTACACCAACCGTTTCCTCGGTCCTGAACACTTCAGAGGAAGCGTGAAGGTTGCCTGGCTCGCATGGAGCCCCAGGTGTTTATACGTAAATACAGGCTCSCGCCCCYCCCTTTCAGTCACCCCAACAGTATGGGGCCAAGTTAGGTTGCTGCAGCACCTGGAAATAGGTCTATGCACAGCTCTTATAGCTTTATAAGAGCAGCTCCTGAAACTTTTACAACTTTTCCTTTGCATCTCATCCCAACCCATCATCATAAATCACGACTACATTTCTCCATTAGCTCTGCTAGCAAGTGGTATGTAGGCCCTCCAATGCTTCTACATCCGGTATTTCCTTAACACTCTTTCATATTGTCATCGACCCAACAATCTAGCATCACTTTCTCATGTTTAATCTGAGTTCTTATGATATCCTATTCTTATTAGCCTCATCCCAACCCCCTAAGCATCAAACTTAGCAACTCACTCTTAATAAACGCACGTCGCAAGTCTTTTCCATTCTCGAGCATCGGTCCTTATATACATCCAGACACTAACTCGTAATCATTAGCCATCTAGTCAATACTTTCGAGCACTCAGTTCCCATTCTGATTGTCCAACCATGGAAAATCATAACGCTACTATCCCTAATGGGGTCTATCAACGTCCCCTCTATGATCCTCCAAGGGTCACATTACACCTTGGCGGAGGCGTAGCACCCACGCGTCCCTACCACGTTCCGCAGTCCCCTTCGCTCCAGTCCGATCTGTCAAACGTCGACCCTGATACCCAATCTACTCTTCTGGGTTCAACTGTCCGATACCCGGATGGTCTCATGCCTCTAGGAACAAACTCGTCTCAGTTGCAGCAACCAGATACCAACCCCCACGCGAGAAATCAGGCCATAGAACAGAGACCAGTTGACTTCGGATTTCCAAGCCCATTCGTCCGCCCGGCCATTAGACCTCCAAACGTCATTCCATTCCGGCCTATACCCAATGATGGCGGATACGTTCCCATGGGCCGATGGCCTACCACATATGCAAGAAACTTCCTTCCCCAGTCGGTCTGGCAGAGACAGCTTGAGCTCACTGGCATCTCGCGCAACTACGGAGGCAATATCTTCCTACCGTCTAACCAGTCCGCTGACATCCCCGAAGATCTCAGCACTTCGCTTTGGCTGACCAACTTGCCACCCGACTGCACTCACCAGCTACTTCTGGACTCCATCCGCGGTTGTGGAAAGATCTACGCCGCGGTCATCAMCCCGCCTGTGAACAACCCCGGCCAGAACGGCCTAGGCGCCGCTCACATGACCTCGGCTTCCAAGCTAGTCTTCTTTGACCGCATCGGCGTCGAAAGGCTCCTCGCCAAGTCAAGAGCAGGCGAGTTCATCGTCGGCGACTTCGTCCCCCGTCTCCGTCCGAACCGAATCCGATCAGCAGCCCGCATGCCCGGCCCCCAGTGCCGGGTGCTCCACATCGAGGGTCCCAGCGCCATCGTCAACGAGGAATACCTCAACGCCTTCTTCCAGAGCAAGTTCACCTACGAGCTGGAGCGCGTCCTCACCATAGCCGAGTGCGACAATAAGACGCGTCAGGAGTGGCGGTTCGGCAGCTTCCGCTGCCAGGCCGAGTCTGCGCGCCAGGCTATTTCGCGCGAGAAGGAACGTCGTAATATGAGCGAGCTTGATAGCCTTCTCTGGAGCAAGGTCACGGTCCACTATGGAGTTGACCCTTGCGCCTAATTCGTAGGAGATGGTCGGCGCTGATTCTAATCGGCGACCTTCTTACATTTCTCTGTGTCCCTCATTCCACTTGCCTGCTTAACACACTCTGGGTTAGTGAAAGTTAGAGAACGTGTACAGCTTCAGGCTACTTAGTCTATGTGATGGTCCTATTTTCTAGTTATGATAACTACCCCTGTTACTTTTACATAGCCCGACATATGTATGGTATTGTACTACATTTATAGCAAACAAACGACAAAATAGGACTACATATAGAGCCAATATACACGCTTTTCTATCCTACAGAGATTGAATCGCTATGATTTTGATGAAGATTGTGACTATGTGAGGCCTTGAAGCTATTCCCGTAGAAAAGTGGGTCCATATGGAGGCGTTCACCACCACCACCATAAGAGCATCAACGACTAGGTTAAGTACTGTCTTAAACGCGAGAGATGAAAAAAATAAATAAACAATTATGTTACATGTCAGTTTATATTAACAATAGTGTGATCTCTAACCAAATTGGCCATGACCTCAGAACACTACAATTATCTTGATAAGGTGTTAAGAGCCGACTGTTCCCAGTCCTCAGGTAAACGAGGTGCACATTTTCTAGAACAAAAAGTTGGATTCTTCCAGAAATCTCCAGAAACAGCCGTATCATCACCTTTATGCCCATTAGACTAAACTGTTCAATTTTTAAGTAGAATCACCCAAAGATTGCGGGAAGTTATGGGTTCGTCTTAGTTAGGTTCCCTTTGATGGATGTGGGACCTAGCCCAAGGCCTTCATAAGTCTAATGTTATCTATTCAAACACGCTTCTGTACAATTCTTGATTGAACTATTAAACAAGGTACCTACAGGCAACTGGAATTATTATACAGAGCGAGTAGGATGGATAAAGCATAGTCGGATTTTTGACTCATCGAGGTTACACATCTTGTAACTTGTGTCCATGATAAAATGTCACCATCTCAGCTCCTTCCGCCCTCTCATGAAAATAACCAGAATCTAAACCATCATGGATGAACTTCTAAGAGCGATAGGGCCTCAGTTACTGAGAGCCCAACCAGATAATAAGCCAGTGGTTGTAATGACTTGCGGCATTGCAGGTGTGTCCAGTTTAACCGTCCTACATTTTGATTACCTTCCATGCCAGGTATCTAACCAAAGTCAACTCATCATAGGCTCCGGCAAGTCGACTCTTGCCAAGAAAATCCTTACCAGCTATCCGAATTACGAACGCTTGTCCATTGACGCCATAATTGGCAACAAACATGGGTTTTACGACATAGACTATCCGCCCGAGGAGTACGCCAAATTCCAGGACGAAGCAGCCGACGAGTGCGAAGCGAAGTTAGTTAGCTTGCTTCGAGAAGGCAAGAGGGATATCGTAGTAGACCTATCTTTCTACAGCAAGGAAGACAGAGAACATTACAAGAAGATGGTTGAAAATCACGGCGGAAGATGGTTGCTAATCTATCTCCATGCTAAAAGCAAGGAATTCCTATGGAGTAGGATTTCAAAAAAGAGACTTGAGGAAGTAAGCGCACATTTAGCGTGTGATATTACCAAAGAAATGCTCGATCAGTACTGGGATGGGTTCGAAGCACCAGAGGGCGAAGGCGAGATTGTTCTGGAAGTTGGATAGTTCCTGTATTCTACTTTAAGCAGACACTTGTGTCGGACAATGGCATCTTCTATCGCAGCCCTCACTACGCCGCCCTTGGAGTAAACAAGGTCATGAGAGGTTGGTTGCTAATTCGGGATAGAGTGGTTGCGGTGGAATGTATGTATGGGGGTTTCTATGCGATTAAGTAGCATACACTATACACGATGCATTTTAAAACGGGGGTTAAATTTCGGAACGCTCCCAATGACGTGAGTGAATTCACATGTCGTCATACGATCAATTATTTCTCTACTACACGTACATATCCAGTAACTACGAATTATGCATCTTGTCAGAATATTGAGGCTAGAGTACTATGATTTATGAGTTTTAAACTATACCCCGGCTTCGGAATGCGACGAATTGCGCATTCCTCGTCTTTTCGTTGTCCTACAGGGCTCCCTGTCAGCCATTATCGGCTAGCAAGCTCACAGCCACATTCACAACAAAAAGAGCTGAGCCAAGGTCCCGATCAAGATCCCAAGAATCGAACTAGCGAGGTTCCGGCCAAGGCAAAGTCGAAGAAGAAATCTATGGCGGAACTAGATGCCGAGCTGCAGCAGAAGATGTCGGGCCTCTCCGGCGATGGTGGAGAAGCCGGGATAGAGTATGAAGACGGGAAGCCAGTAGCGATGAAGCGAAGTGTAAAGAATGTGAGCCAGCCCTCGGACTACCCATATCCCCTTGTCGAACTGAATTCAGAACTTTCTCTCATTTTCTGGTTACCCTTTTCATGCTCCACGGTCGATAACTTGACATTGCTGATTCGTGGTATTATAGAACATGTTCCGCTATATTTGAGCGCTGCATTATCCACCGGCTTTCGCATGCGCCGAACAACTATGTGTGTAAAAACGGAAAGACGAACCCCCATTGGCGCATAAGTACATTCTCGATGCACTCTGATAGAACAATATATAATTATAAAAGTAAAGCTATCTTGGCTCAATAATTAAGGTTATAATGCTTTTACGGGGCCACCACAACGATAATCCCGTAATGTCATTCACCGACGTCGCCATCATCGGGGGCGGCCCTGCAGGACTAACCGCAGCAGCGACTCTAGTGAGACAACTCCATACGGCAATTGTCTTCGACAACCATAAATATCGCAATACGAAGCCCTCCCACATGCACATGGTGCCTACGTGGGACCACAAGGACCCTAGCGAGTTCCGCGCTAAGGTTAAGGGAGACATCCAAGCGCGCTATTCGACAGTTCAATTTGTCGATCTAGGCGTTTCCAAGATCGAGAAGGAAAGCGACTATCATTTCCATATCGTCGACGAGGAGGGCAAGGAGTATGATTTTCACAAGGTCATACTCGCCGTTGGCTCGGCTGATACCTTCCCGGATATCGAGGGTTATCAGGAGGCGGGGGGCCAGCGCATGTAAGTTCGACTAAGAGTAGCATCTGCCATCGATATAATACCGCACCGTGATTGCTTACGACGGACTCGTATTCCCGCAGATTCAACTGGCTTTTCTGCTTCGGCTACGAGGACCGAGGTGCCAAGTCAACTGGCGTTCTCGTCGTCCCTCCCATTGATCCAGGGATGGGGCTTCACGTATCCGGCAACGCCGCGCAGCTTAGCGAAGAAGTCACGCTGTACACCTACGGCAACTAAGAATTCGCCGCGCAGCTTACCCGGTTTACGACGGCAGCCAAGGCAAAGCTAAATGTCGACTCGCGCCCGATCAAGCGCTTCGTCAACAACGGAAGCTCGCTGAGATCGAGTTTACCGACGGCTCTTCCAAGGAGGAGAAATTCATCGTCCATAACCCCAGGACCGGCATCAGCGGCGGCTTCGTCGAGCAGCTAGGCCTCGCGCTCACGCCTATGGGCGATCTCGACGCCCCCGGGCCGTCCTTCCAGACCAGTGTTCGGGGTGTTTTTGCCGCCGGCGACGTTGGTACCCCGTATAAAGCCGTCAACGGTGCAATTTCTAGTGGTTGCAATGAAGCTGTGGCAGCGATTGCGCAGCTTCAAGCTGAGAAGTACGGGATTCCGGCCATGTTCTAGGGGCTGGGGKGGGCGTCGCTTCACCACCGGTTAGACCCCCACTAGGTAATATCTAACTGGGATATAAAAATTGGTGATTGTATGAGATGATTCTGTATCATGTGGATCGTCTGAAATCATGATCCACTCCCCTTATATGTTATGGTTGACACTTGCTGCTTCTCTGACCGCAGCATGTATGTTAGCTTTCGCGGCAGAGCAAGTAGTGCTGATGGTGATACGCAAAAACCGGGATACATTGGTTTGGTACTAGCACCGTCTTAGTAAGTCGTATTCTTGAAGAGAAAGACAATAATCCAACGCTGGGGTGTCGGTATTCAATCAAGGGATGGAATGATACTCCCGACGAACTGGAACCTTTGATCTTTCTAGCCAACGTACTTGATCCTTGTAGCTCTCTTATTCTTACGCTGCAGTTTACGTCTCCTAGTAACCTTGCATTCTTTCCAGTCGCAGTTGAACGTCTTCAGACTGGATATTGAGTCTAGATTGCGGAGATGGCGCCGCAACTCGATGATAATAACCCAGTCGCGAAGGCGGGTGCTGCTCGCCTCACATTCGTCATGGTTGGCCTTTGCCTAGCCGTCCTCCTCACCGGCATGGTACGTATGCGCGCACATCTCATTGAAATAGGTATCTTTGCAGCCAATACTTACCGGAAGCGCTTCTTCAGGACCAAACCATTCTCGCGACTGCGACTCCCGTGATCAGCAACCAGTTCAATACGTCTGAAGACTTCGGCTGGTGGTCGAACGCCTATTTCCTCACTCTGAGCAGCTTCCAACTCTTTTACGGCAAGCTTTACTCGCTGTTTCCGGTAAAATTCGTCTATCTCGCAGCTATCGTCCTGTTTGAGATCGGATCATTAGTCTGTACCACCGCCCCAACCGCGGATGCGCTTGTAGTGGGTAGAGCAATTGCCGGTCTGGGGGCCTCAGGCATCTTCTCTGGCAGCGTTTTAGTTGTAGCCAAGTTAGGTGAGGTGAGCCCTTTTGCGCAATGAGCCTCATTGTCATCCTAACTAGACACATCCAGTCCCACTAGCCAAACGCGCCGCCTACTTGGGCGTCATGTCCGCCGTGTTTGGACTTGCCGCCATTGTTGGCCCGTTTCTCGGTGCAGCCTTAATTCAGTCTTCGACTTGGAGGTGGTGCTTCGGGATCAACCTTCCGCTCGATGCCGTGACCGTCATCCTATGCTGCATCTTAGTCCAGACCCCCGAGACTGGCCAGAACGTCCCCATTCTACAGAAGATAAAACAGCTTGATCTCCCTGGCACTGTCTGTATGGTTGCTTCGATAATCTGTCTGCTATTGGCTCTGCAATGGGGTGGCTCCGCTTACCCTTGGAACAACGGGAGGATTATCTCACTGTTTGTTATTTCAGGCGTCCTAGCCATCTGTTTCCTAGCTATTCAAAAGACAACGCTGGGCGGGACGGCGAACACCATCCCGCGCAGTATCGCTCGCAGCCGTGACATTTGGCTATCCGCGATATATTCCATGACTTTCACGGGAGGAATCTATGTGGCTGTCCCATACTTGCCCATCTAGTGTCAGGACATACGTGGTCACTCGCCACTCTCATCGGGAGAATTGCTAGCACCCTTAATTGGCGGATATGTTGTGTCTTCTATCGTTGCCGGTGGAATTACCAGCGGGACGGGATACTACAATCCCGCCATGATCCTCGGTACCATACTGGCGGTGGCAGGATCTACACTGCTTACCACTATCAATCTAGACACGTGGGTCTCTCCCCTATCCCACTCCTTTTGCCCCTGCAGGTAGCCTTATTACCTTTAAACTGCCGGGGCGCCAATAGCCTATCTCTTCCAAACTCGAATCGCGACTCCTAGATCTACCGCTCGCCTTGTAGGCTACCAATTGACATATGGCTTCGGTGTCGGACTCGGTTTCGGGCAGCCGAGCCACGTGGTCCAGACGCTATTGCCCGTCGCTGACGTTCCCATTGGCGTGACGTTCGTCTCGCTCGTGCAGAATCTCAGCTCATCTATTTTCACTGCCGTCGCGCAGAGCATTTTCAATAGTGAGATGCGTAGGCGGCTTACACCTCTTGTGCCCGCGGAGGACGCTTCCGACATCCTGGGCGTCGGCCTAACCCAGATCCTAGAGGCACTACCTCCGAACAACCGGGAACAAGCATTAACCGCGATCAGCACCTCAATTGTCAAGACATTCTATGTGTCATCGGCGCTAAGTGCAGCATCGGTGGTAGGCGTCGGTGTGAAGTGGACCTCGATGAAAAAGGGCAATGCGGACGGGGTGGTGGACGGCGAGGTCGAAAAATGCGGGCAAGATTTGGCCGAGAAGCATAATGGGGCGGCGATTGATCAGGAACAACAAGGACAGATGAGCTCCAGTGAGGTTATCGTGCAAGGCCGGTGACCTTCCCCCGCTATCTGGACTCCCAAATTTTGTCTTCTTTATAAGGAAGATCGCCCTATAAGTTTTTTTTTAGCATCTTACTAAGTGTAGAGCCAAACCAAATCGTACGAAATATGGTCCAGAGATCCCCAGAATCCCGCGTGGCCTCAACGCAATGCCGTACGCCATTACTTAATTGGATTAGTGGGATGGCTATTTGGCTATTGGCGACGAACAAGGGTAGATCATCCCTCATGAAACTTCATAGTCGAAAGGAATTTGAACGACTTGGTGGAAGCTGTGACAGATCGGCGGTGCCAATTTCAACGTCCCCCCGCAATTATCTCATTGGCATCTGTCAATACGAGGTGGCCCTCATAAGGCGTGTCGAAGATGAAAACCTCTACTGTTGGAAAGATGATTGAGAAAATTTGCCTAGTTCAGCGCCGAAACTCTATACGAGCATGGAATGCCTCAAACCAGAGGAATGCATATCCAGATCCCATCACCAACCGTTCGTATTGCTTCGCCCGGAGTATTTATGGGTAACTGACCGAATTTTTAGTCGACCGGCCTAGCCCCGGCAAGCCCGTATAGCGTCAGATCCAACTCGCCGCTGGTAAAAGACGGTAGCTACGTAGAGCTTGACGACTTCAAGTTGGATGAGACGGGCCAAAATCAGCAACCTTCCACCCGCGATCCTTCAAGTCGGCCACAGAGTCTCCCGCCTCGACCATCGCCCGCCAGTCGCGATGACAGTGGCGGCTGGTGGCTCTTCGAGATCATCGCATGGGTGGTTAGCGCGATAGCTCTCGCAGTCATTATCATAATAATCGCGGTGACGGACGAGAAGCCACTACCACAATGGCCTATGAACATCACGC
This sequence comes from Hypoxylon sp. E7406B, assembly GCA_000931505.1. Classification (NCBI taxonomy): domain Eukaryota; kingdom Fungi; phylum Ascomycota; class Sordariomycetes; order Xylariales; family Hypoxylaceae; genus Hypoxylon; species Hypoxylon sp. E7406B. The sequence goes on from JYCQ01000067.1 coordinate 42,701, forward strand.
TCAACTCCTTCGTTTCGTTTATGTCGACCTTGATGAAAGCTGCCCTCATCATCCCAGTGACCGAGGGCATCAGCCAGCTTAAATGGGTTTGGTTCAAGAAAGCAGAGTCGCTGGAGGACATCCAGACGTTTGACGAGGCGAGTCGCGGGACATGGGGCAGTCTGAAACTGTTATTCAAGACGAAGCGGTTGCATTTGGCTAAGCTGGGCGCCTTCATCACAATTTTGACTCTAGGCGTCGATCCTTTGATACAGCAGGTCATTGTGTATCCGACGAGGACAATCCCCGCGACGTTGAGTAATGCGTCGATACCCCTTGCGCTGGAGTACTCGGACTATGCCTTTGGCGCGATCTTGGCCACGCGCGAGCCGACACTCGGCATGAAATCCGCCATCAACAACGGCGTCTATGACACCAACGATCACCCGCAGAACGACTTCGCCCTCACCCCGCAGTGCGCAACGGGTAACTGCACTTGGCCGGAGACATACCACTCATTAGCTGTGTGCTCGAAGTGCGCTAACACGACATCCTTGATCCACAAAACGTGCGACGATCAGAACGGCTGGGTCACCTGCAATTACAGCCTGCCGAACGGCATGTTTTTCAACGGTGCGGAACGCGGCTGGTTGTACATGAATGCGTCGAGCGGCCTGCCAACGGTGAACTTCAACAATTCACAATCGACGATATCATCGATAAACACCATGCGAGGGTTGCACGACGCGTCCTCATACAACCTGTGGGGCGTTGTATCGAATGAGTGTGTGCTGTATTTGTACGTCCGGTTTCCCAGAGGTTTTGTTTCGTGGCAGGGTTAGCTGACACGGAGTTTCACGGACAGCTGTGTGAACGAATATCGCGCTGAGGTTTCCAACGGCAGCTTCAAGGAAACAGTCGTTGCCTCGTATACAGGTGAACACGATCCAGTCTATGGCCAGAATATTACGATCGAAGTCCCGCCATCGGGGAAGAGAAAAACTCCTCAACAGTTCATTGTCGAAAGTATAGCTTGGTTGGCGATAGATGGCCATTTCGGCGTAGGTGACACCAGTCGTAGTTACACCCACCCTAACACGAGTACTGACGCGCGGCTAGGACTTCTGGACTGGTAACGTGACAGGTCACACAGGCGAGCGATCCTCGACTAACGACGTTCTGAGCGCATTATACGACCTGGGGGACGACGGCTCAGGCTTGGGGACGCAGAAGCCAGGTGCCGAGAATGACACGATTGCCGCGGTCGCAGCAAGCATGACCAAGTACCTACGGGTCTCTGAACAGTCTACCAAGACGGGCGGAAATCGTAGCGATACCATGGCAATTGGCACGGTGTGGACAGCAGAGACATTTGTGCACGTGCGGTGGGAATGGATGATCTTGCCGGTAGTACTCGAGGGACTGGCGCTGGCGTTCCTAATCGGCACCATCATCCAGAGCAAGATGAGCGGTATGGCGCTCTGGAAGAGCTCCACGCTGCCGATGCTGGAAGGCAAGGTGCGGAATCTTCAAGACCGATTCGCGAACTATGCGGATCGGAAGTAATGAGAAGTACGTAGGTAGGGCAGCTGTTTTTGCCTATGTTCAGGCCTGCTCTAAGAAATTGATATCAACACGGGGGATATTTCAAGATATAGTTATAGTGGGATGTACATAAAGACCAGTATTAATGTAAATATGAATAATGATATAGATGAAGGGATGAGAATCTTTGAGATGGATTCGTTTGTCGGGCACCTTGAAGGACAGAATGAGGGGTAGAGGGGCAGTACCTAGCAGCCTACATGTAGGTAGGTAACTACGAGGGCGTCGCCAAGGTACCTGGAGCTTCCAAGACTTCTACCCACTTTTATCCCCTGTAATGTCTCAGCCGTGGCTGAAAATAAGCTCCTCTTCCAGGCAATATTGGGACGTAATCTCCTTACGACAGGCCTCATGTCCTCTTAGGTACCTAAATGTTTAGGTACCAGTAACAATTAGAGGGTATCCCGATGTGTGATTTCAACTACCACGGGTATAAAGCAGCTTTTATACTCTTACGGGATCGAGATGTTATAGACGTAGATACAGTGAGGTCTACAATAGACTTCTCAACTCAATATGTACCATTGAGGCTTGCGACGGAGCTCCCCAATATGCCAATATGCCGACTTTAAGCCACACCGGCTTTCTTACACTCCACGACTCCCAGAGATGTTCCCTCCTTCTTATGTATCTTGACCACTTCTAAACCTGCTCTTTTCGCCAAGTTTTCAAACTGCTTCTCCGACCTTTCCAAGGATGCACATGTCATCATCAGCACATCATATGCCGCCACGAACGGGGTGGGATCCTCGGTGTTGATCTGATCATTGATCAGGACACGAGCGCGGGGTTCATCCGCCGGGAGGGCGTCTGCCAAGATCTTGAGGACATTGACGCAATCGTCATCGGTGTAGTCGTGGATACAGCGGCGAATAAGGTAAATTAAGGCTCCTACAATAAGACATAAGCAATCAATATTTCATGAAGACCAAATGAATCATACCTTTAACAGGCTGCTCTTTGTGGAAATTAGTGACCACCTTCTGCACGTCTTTCAAGATGGGGTCATTTGCCGATTGCTTCGTCACGGACTCGATAACCTCGGCACGGTCCTCCAAATAACACCTGTTGCGTGGGATAGCAGGAGTCTCTTCGAGCACTGCTCGGATCATCTGGCCGTAGCCTCCACCGATATCAAGAATCAGAGGCCGGTCGCTGTTCTCCTTCGCATATTCAGCTACCCAACTGAAGTCATAGATACCAGTATAAGGCCAGGCATGTGTCTGGAGACCCTGCATCGCACGCCCGAACCTTTCGACGTTTTCTTGGCCACGTTGTAGAATCAACTCCCAGTACGTCAGCTTTCCGTCGACACCGTCGGGGAAGCAGAAGGGGACTTCGCTCTCGCCCTTCGGCTCGTGGGGACCGTATTTCTCGAAGAAGCCCGGGAACGCTTGGTATGCCTTCTGGAACTCGTCGCACATCATCGTAAAGTGAGCAGCGTCGCGGTTGCCGGACTTGAACGTAGGCGAGAGACGCGAGTGCGCAACATGGTCCGGTTGTGGCCTCTTTAGCTTCCCAGTTGCCACCAATAGCTGCCCAAAGCGACGGACCAGCGCTTCGTCTCCATTTATGGTCGCGGCGAGCGAAGAGTAAGATATAGAGCCTTCATCGGGGATCTTGTCGAAGAATCCCCAAGCTATGTACATGCGGATGGCCGCCATTTCAGCGAGCTGCGAGGTCGTTTAGAAAATGCATATATAGAATTGTTGTGCTCGGTATAGAAACGTACGACAATCGCATGTTGCTCTATTTCCTCCTCCGGGTCGATAATTTCCGTTATAATTTTCCTCGCTGTGTTCGTTGCCCGCCTCCTTGCGAGCTCCGAGCCACTTTTTAGGGCTTTTATATGTTCCTGAAGTTCGTTGCACAATGCCTCTACGTCCGCCATGTCGTCTGTTATATCGCACTTCGCTCGTTGGGATGATGAGTTGCTCGGTAGATTAGTGAATTAAGAATTCAGTTGAAGATTGCCAAGACGAGCGGGAAAGCAAAGCATGAAATAGATATTCGATTCTCCACGATGATATCTCTGGAGGGGTAGATATCGACCTTCGTGGGGTTTACTAGGCTCCTACTACACGGTTCCACAGATGATCATGTCTCGCAGGTACAGCGGTGTGCGACACAAAGCAGGTATGAATGAAGTGCCGAATCGTGATATCGTATCAGCCAAGCTCTCGCCTCACAGTAAGTGGATTTAGGTGACTTTAAGCTTAATACTACTACCGCACTACTAAATTTCCGATAGATATTCACCTATCATTTCGTTGCGACTAGAAAGCTACTGCTGGTGAACAGTCAAGATCGTTGAGAAAGGGAATAGCACGAACTCGGTGCAGATGGTCCACTATAAGTATGGGGATTTCTTTGTCACTGAGCTCTTGTCGGTTGGCTATCAGTGGTGGCATACGTGGTAGGGTTACAGTTGTTGGTTGATGTTTTCTGTGAACCCTTGTCCAACTACCCTGGACCTCCTCCCAGAATGCAACAATGCATTATGTAAACTTGTCTAAAGAGACTTTACGGCTGTCGCATTCGCCGTCAGCATGCATCCACATTCAAAGTGCTGATCTTCATGTGACACCGGGTCTAGGCGGACTGGGCAGTTGTAAGGTAGGGTTGCCATCACGAACCCGGTTCCAAATTGATATTGGTTCGGAATATTATGCAGTGCCGACGAGCCACGGTAAAGGTCCCTTACCTTACATAATATCGCGTAAGGATAAGAATATTACACTGTGCCGTTGAAACGAAATGTTTCTACTAGTATGCTAGCAGCCCGGAAGTGAACGGATGTTTGCTAAGATGCCTGCCTTCGCGGCCTTATGCGGCATACCCCTGGTCCGCGACATGGGAACGGGCCGGGGTGAGCGCTTCACTCCATTGACCAACAGCAGCCTTAGCTTTCACAATATTGGGGGATTCCACTTTCTTATGTCGTATCTCTAGAGATATGTCTCCGAATGTTACTGCCTCAGTCTCGAATGCAGATGATACAGCTTAATACTTTAATGACATTTTCCCATGTTCTGTTATCATAGCCTATATAGCCCAGGAAGAATCATAAGATTCGGGTCTCATTGCGTTCCAGAATCCGTGGACCCATCTAAACATTAAAAAAAGCTTAACAGAATCAAAATCCCGTCCTAACAAGTTCATGCAAAGCCCTTACCTAGATGGGTGACAGCTCATTTCAGCGCGCTGAGAAAATCACCCTGAAAATCGAGCCGGGGTCCTGAAACCTTACCTCATAATACGTATAGCAGCGAAGTTCTATCTTGAATAAAACAAACATCGATGTCGTCGTGTCTCTGTAATTTGTGTAATTGAATTTAAATGCCAGACACTCTTTAGAAATGATTATCGATCCGGGAAGGTTTCGTCCGCCAGTCTTCCCGCTATTTTTCTTCTAAGGCGCACTGTTCAATATGGCGTACAGCCTCACCGTCGAACTCTGGACCGAGCTGTCCATCGGTCTCGTGGTATTCGCCTTACGATTCTATTCACGATGGAAGTTCAGAGGAATTCGTAGTCCGGGTTTTGACGATATATTCGCCGGTTTTGCAGTTGTATGCCATCACGACATAATCGACCCATCCATTCAACATACTAACTTCGCTGGATCAGATATTTTGGGTTCTTGAAACTGTCTTTCTTTATACGTGTGGTAAGTCCATGTTCAATGTGCTGTTCTCTCCCGCTAACCACAATGGAATCATATCTGATATTGATGCGCGGTCGCAGGCACTCTTGGCAACAATATCAACCTTAATGAGAAAACTGCGTTGGAGGTTCCTGATAGCGACGTGCCACGGCTCACCTTAGGCTCGAAGCTTGCATATTGCGCCTGGGTGTTTTATATTCTTGGGATTTGGACTTTGAAAGGAGTACTCCTATGCCTTTATAATAGACTCACGTACGTTCCTCCATTCGATCGATTCTTAGCCAATTGCTAACGCTAACCACAGGATGGGGCTCCAGCAGCAACGATTTGTGTGGGTTATGATGGGCCTCTCTTCATTAACCTTTCTGGCAAGCATGTTTTGGCACATTTTCTCGTGTCTTCCAACGTATAGAGCGTGGCAAATTAAGCCGTACCCAGGCGGTAAGACACCATGGTTTCACCTCTAGTTCTGACCGGCTAACAAGGCAGAATCATGTACGCTACGGAGAGGAAACTACATCATCATCTGCGTCTTGGATGTCGCGTGAGTCTTCAACTTCCCCCAAACTCGGGGTCTAGCCTAATATACCTACAGGACCGACATTGGCATCATGGCCATTCCACTGCCCATGCTCATGCAAGCGAATCTCAGTGTGAGGCGCAAGATCTCTCTGACCCTACTCTTTGGTTCCGGTATTTTCGTCATGATCTGCGCTGTCCTTCGAGCGTACTACTCTCTCGTCCTCATCGATGACAACAGCGTTGCGCTCGGGTGGGCTGCCCGTGAGTTCCTTGTCGCGGCCGTTGTAGTCAACGCACCCAATATCAAACCCCTTTTCACCGAGTACAAGAAGAAGACGACAGGAAATTACGGAAGTGGTAGTTGGCAGAGTGGCACTGGTTCGAACGGCATGGCCAGGCTTCCTCCCTACAACAGCAAGAATGACATCGAGAACGCCACGACAATAACCTCTGGTAATCCAAAACGGGTGCAGACATACAAGATGACTACTATCGGTCGCTCCCAGCCTCAGAGCGAAAGTCAGGATCATATTAATGCGGGGCCCGATGCGGATAGCAGCAGTACTAATAGTAACTTGAGGGATGGTATCGTCGTCACGACAGAGTTCAAAGTGTCTACAAAATAAGCCTCATCGTCGCTACCTAATGAATATACTAGATACGTTTCCAAGTCAGCTGGCTACCTAGAGGCAATTGCAAGCAATACTATGCTAAGTATCAATCCACTAAGGGAACATGTCACAGCAGGAAAACTTCTGGAATTATTCCAATTACGCCTTCAACGCACTGAAAAGCACCGCTCGTTACCTACAGTTGAATATTACTCGGGTCTCGTCAAATCGACATAGCTGGTTACTAGTCGGATCTCTATGAGCAACAACTTTACGTGGCCTTCCTGGTGATTGGTCCCTTTATTCTTAACTAATATACGGACATTATTCCACGGCTAGGGCTGAACTAGCTTGGGACAGACCGAGCTTTAGTGATTGCCAGGTGATTAAACTACTCGATCTCCTACAGCATTTGTTTAACATATCGAACAAGAAGTTCCCTAACCTAGGGCATATTTCTGGTACAAATGGAGGGCTATTTTCATAAGTATGAAGCATTATGGCCAAAGCGTAGCAATAAAGCTAAGAACTATGATATAGCAATCCTTGTTCAAAGGTTATTCGGGCTCCCCTATCGCGTTCTAAGGTCATAAGGCGGTGAGAACCAGCCAGAGTCAGCAATGCAGAAAATGAAGTGACTTGGGATCTATGTAGATGGCGCCGTATATTGACGTTTTGTCAATCTGATTGGTTGAGACATCTCGAACTTCAATAGTCACTTTCGCGAGAATATAATTTCAGGGGTCTAAAGAGAGCGCTAAGCCCACATGTTAGATTCGATGCTCCTTGATAATATTGCTATTCTTCTTTCTTTTTTATAATTCTATTCTTGCAAAAATTTGACTTCGATTCATGATTTTGATAAATTGTCAATGTCATTACTTAGTGGAACTTATCAAGAACTATCTCGAGGAACATCGGTAAGTGATTTGTTTTTCCTTCCTCCTCGATCGAAAACCAACATGAGAAGTGTTGACTGCTTCCAACATACGAGAATGTACTCTACCATTGTGCGAAGCCAGACGCCCTTGCTGCATGGCGCTTTTGCCACGCCGTCATAGAATCATCATAAGGTCTCCCTTACACTGCAGCCACATCTCACCGGTCGACGGAACCGATTAAGTCACGCGACACGGAGGAGTGTTTCCCAATATCGCATCTTCTGCCCGTAATGCAGATATCGCCAATCTCGGTCAGGTAATCTTCTAGGTTGCCTGATGTGATTGTCCACCTCAGGCGTCTCGGTGAGGGGAAAAGGAGAGAAACATGTCATGAAATAGAAATGACTAGGAAACGTACGAAAAAAGAAAATTACCGTCAGGTAATCAATAAGCAGTACAGGTAAGTCCTCGCAAACCCCGAGAAGGAGAGGTAAGTAGCCAATATTTGGTTATATCAACCAGGAAGCGTCTTCCTTTTTCTGTTCAGCTCAACGGATAACAGTGGTACTTAATGGTCAAGGCGCTCAGAGCGACTTTCGGGTTCCGTTGCGGGTATCGGTCCGACCTGGGGACCTGCAGCTCGATCACCTGCAGACCGAGCGCCACCGATCGAAGGTACCTCTTCACCTTGGAGACGCGTACTGTGTTGTGTTACGCTCGATTTTCGGTTATGATCCGGAGGGGAATCTCGAGACTCTTCGCTATCAGAAGCGCCATCGACTTCGACTTCAGCTTCGCTTGCCAAGCCGCTGCACACCGAGCTACCTGGGCTCCCTTGCTCCGTGTCATGCTGGGGGCTGCGGGGAGTGAATCCGGAAGATCCTTGCTCGCATAGCGTTGTGGAGAACGAAGCCCCAGGAGAGTTAGGCAGCGGGTCAGATATGGATGATCCCCTGGTATGAACTCGGGCAAAGCGAGTCGTCTCCAACACAGCGCTCGAGCTATTTCGTCGCACACCTAGTTCGCCATATCCAAAGCTGGCGCCACAGAAATGGTCTCTATCTTTTGGTCTCTTTCCCTTCACCATTTCCTCCTCTGATCTGAGTGCCGAAAGTCTCGCAGCGTGGACCATCCATTCAATCTTGCCGTCCGGGATACAAGACTCTTCTAATTTTGACCCATGACGTCGGACAAAGATAAAGTACCGAATTCCGAGCCATATTGTTACAATGGCAAGAATAATGATGGTCACTAGTAGAGCCACAGAAAGTTGCACCACATCTTTCCAGACGCTGACCTTTTTCAGGGATGGGGATGAGTAAATAGTATTTGCAGCAGCCAAATAAACTTGATAAAATCTCAGTAGGTCCTTTGGCGTCGGTGTTGGCACGAACTGGCCTTTACTCGCTAAAGTGGTAAACGAGTTCATATAGAAATTCTGGTAGGACGTCGTGATGGAGTATGTGTCGTTTGTCCAGATCCATGGGATTGCATTTTCGTCCTTGACTACCGCTTTCCGTGTAATATTACAGTCTGTACGAGCAAAAGTTGCATTCTGAACCGGTCCAATGGGCATCCATTCCGTCGTTGCTGCCTGTCCTGTATCTGAGAAGTTATTCACCTTAAATCCTTGTGCATGGAGCACCGATAAGGAAATCTGCAATGTATCATTGTTCATATACATTCGGTCGTTCACCTCTGGATCGGATTGAAACAGGGTGAAGAACAGAGCCTCTTTGAACGGAATATCATCTGTTACAATGGACCAGGCATCAAAGCCCGAGTCCATTCGATATTTCGATGAGTCGAACCACGAAGGGTTGTATGTCTCGCGGAAGACAGGGAAGGCATTGATTGGGTCGTAGAATGTATAGTTGCCGTATGCTTCAACATTGTGTAGAACAGTTTCAGGGGCGAAGCTGCAAGACATTCTCCACGTCGGATCCCATTCCTGTGCGTTGTAGATCCAAGGAGCTGACGATGGTGGCAAGTAGTCAAGGAGCTGATCAGTTGGAAAGTTTGCTTCATTCAGGCTTTGGATGGTATCATTCCAGATGACGTTGGCTAGTAGTCTATTTGTTGCAAATCCATCCCCCTTAGTCACATATAAAACTTCGAGTTCATCTTCAGAAGCTTGAGGAATGCTTCTTAGGGATGACTTAGATATGGGGCCTGCGAACATGGAACCAAGCGTCAGGGTAACGACAACGACCAGTTGGATAAGCAGGTGCCAGGTATCCTTGGTGAAGACAGATTGCTGCAGTAGAAATATTGCATCCCAACTGTCTCCAAGACTCGAGATCGAATATAATGTAGGCAGAGGAACATCTGTGTTGTTACAGAGTATTCTCGCGCTTCCTCTCTGCCACCAAAACCGTGAAGCAGACCATATTCCGAAAGTCCCGAGGACTGAAATAATAACGTTGAGAGCGGCTTGGACGCTTGTCAGCTCCCACCGCGAGGATATATCGATCCATGCAGTCGACATAATAGGGTACCCCTGAAAGGAGGAGAAATCTTGGAAAGTGTATATAATCCTGAAAAGAAAGATAGGGGCGTCATCGTGATTTTGCTATAACACACTCAAGCCAAGGACCTACCTAAGGTATTTATACGAAAATCCGTGCGCTCTTTAAGTGCCTATACTTACAAACCTTCATTCGTGCGGCAGGGCAAGACAAACCACCCAGCACCCCGAACTCCGAGTCGGCTGTCCTTCACAATTGCATGATATCGCCACTTTTAAGACGAGCCATCTTCATTTCTGCATGTTTTGACCGAGCAATTACTACTTTTCTTTCGATTTTCCAACTCTTCCAACCAAATAGCGGCACGCCAAGATAAGGATCGTGGCGCCATTTAAGCAGTCACACATTGGTAAGACAGGTACTGATTAAGGAGGGAGGTAAGAAAAATGATGCTATTCGGTACCGTGGAAAGGGGTGGCTCTTTAGGTACCTAAGCTGTCTAGCCTATCGAGCGCAATATCTCGAAGTTCGCTCGGTATCCCATAGAAAACCAACACCGGCCATCAGAACAACCTTGGTATGTTTACGATTCTTCTATTCGAAATCATAGATATATCACTTGATTTTTGAACAAACATGTCGTGCCAAGTCAGCTTTCGAAGATTATTGGAGTAGTACAGAAAGTGGCAAGATACTAAATGGTGAAGAGTTCAGCATATACTGAAAATAGCAACCCCTTTACAAGAGCCCATATAGAAGAATCTCCAAGTCTAAATCCAAGACTAATTGCAAATATTCTGGCCTAAATGGTCTGTCTTGCCGTAAACTAGCCCCCATCCTGTTACCGACGCTCAGGTAGGTGTGCGCGATTTACTTCTATTAGATGTAGGGCTGAAGAATTCAACTGTTTGATCTTCCTATCTTGCAGGTGTCTGCAAGACAAGATGGAGTGAAGCGTAATCAGGACTAGGCCTCAGATTGGATCGATCGATCCCCCAAGAGGGATGCGTCGCACGGAAAGCTGCACTTTCGTATCTTCGGTGAGGCTTGGGACTGCTTAGGTAATCGTAGAGGAGGCGTCACACACCCACGGCAGTCGACACTGAGGGGTATTGCATATTGATACTGCTGGCCTTACTAGCCGCGATAAGTCGATCGTGGAGATTACCGGACCCGCGGGGAGAGTTGGGGTCGTTGAAAGGGGGCGCCTATCAATCCGCCTTGCCTTTTTCCACTACMCCCTCAAATTCTCAGCTTCCCTGTCTGCTAGCTGACACGCCGCCATATTCACCTGTTTGACGAATTGTAGCAGATTAGAAACGTCCTAGGAGCGTCCCAGTAGTGCTCTAGAAGCGCTCCATTTCTCAGCACCGGGATCTTTACAGGAAAATGCCTGAAATTGCCAAGGCGCAGCCCTATAGGGCTTGTCTGACCTCCGGCAGACGGCAATACTACATCAGCGAGTCGACCATGTCGCCATCATGGCCGCAAAAGCAGCGGATCGGGGTGGGAATTTGGGTATAACGAAAAGGATGAGTTTGTCGGCCCGAAGCGATCCATCGGTCTTGTTGAGGAGCAACAGGATGAAGAAGAAGCTCGGACTGTAGGGGGCGATGAAAAGGGGTAATAATCGTGCTTCGCCTCCTTGGCGAGGTAACGGGCTCTGTCTAGACATCGTCGCTAAATGGGTCACTATTGTCGGGTTCCGGCACCGTACCCGTGTCTAGGTTATCGAGCATAGTCGAGAATGTCAGCTGCGTTGGCCCTATGGTCATAATCAATAATCAACTACGGTGATCTAAGTCCAAGCATCGATGTGGAAGGGAGATTTGGGGTAGAAATGGTGGTATTACCCCTCAACCTCCGGTTGCATGAATTTGTCCAGATAGATCTCTTGGAGTACACTAAAATACCCTTCGGGGCTAAGAGCCATACCTAATTTTAACGAAGCGGTTTAATTAGGTACCTATTACACTATGAGATATCCAATCAATAGGGAAATAGAAAGTCCGTCAAGATTCTGGGGAACTACCATTACATGTCCCTTTCCCACGTTTAAGACGAGGTGTTCAAGGTATCAACGAGTCTCGTCATCGATGATCTCGAACAACGTCCGCTAATTCGGTCTTTGGTACGATATACGGCTTTATCTTGTCCCTGACCATAGTCTTCTGTTCAAAAGCGTACGCAAAGCCAATAAGTGTCTCTTCCGAAAACTTCGCTCCCAGGAAGCTGATTCCAAACCTAATAGGAAACACATTAGACCCATTCTAGCATAAATATGGAGGGAGCATACGGAATATTAGGAGCAACATCAAATAAACCCCATTCATTAGCCACGGTAGGCATATCCGCTGGAAAAGACCCCATAGGAACAGTGACGATCGGTGCTCCCACGGTGGCGGCGTAGCTGGACGCGAAGTTCGCGGGTAAGATCACAGCATCTAGATCGTCGCGCTCAATGGCACCAAGTAAACCTCCTTCAGTCCCGTAATACACGTTCTGTTGGTAATCAGGCCAGAAGCGGGGATCAGTGTTGTTCCATCCCTGTAAGGCGGCGTCCCAGATACCGGTATCTCGCAGAGGATATCCTTCGAGGGGGAATGCTTGAGTGAATGTCCGCAATGCTGCAAGGGAGGTGATGCTGTTCGGGTTGTATGTGAGCGTGTCGAAGTAGCTTTTAAGATCGACCACGAAATCTGCGCTCAGAACGCGTTGCGGTACGTCCGAGTTCCCAAACTCGGAAGCTGCCGGAAATTCCGTATCGACAACATTGGCACCTGCATCACGTAGTGTATTCAAGGCTTGCTCAAACGCCTCGGTTATAGGGCCAGTTGTGTTGTCCGATTGCAGCTCTATTACGTTCCGGGGAACACCAAGCCGAACTCCGGAAAGCGCAGTGATCTTACAGGCCGCGACGTAGTCTGGTATCTTGAGATTGGGAATAGCTGATGTATAGTTGTCGAGCGGATCCACGCCGGCTATCGCTTGCAGGATATATGCAGCATCTTTGACCGTTCTAGTCATAGGGCCAACAGTGTCTTGATGCTCGCTGATTGGTATTACCAGATGCCTGGATGTCAATCCTACGGCTAGAACTACATCAGTCTTACAGGGGAGTTATCAGCTAGTTCACACACGTACTAGGCTTGATTGCGGCCAAGTTATTGAACGAAGCAGGTGAAGTGATTGATCCATCGGTTTCGGTACCCAGAGACCCCAGAGCGAGGCCGAGTCTACAGAGAATTAGAGCGTCAATAATCATCCTTTGGGGTCAAATCACAAACTTACGCCGATGCTACTCCGCTTCCACTTGAACTTCCCGAGGGGTCCTGATTTGGGCAATATGGAGCATAGACTTGGCCCCCATAGGCCGACCAGCCGTTACTTGAGTTGGAAGATCTATAATTGGCCCACTGAGAAAGATCTGTCTTTCCGAGTATGATTGCTCCCGCAGCTCGAAGCTTTTCCACAACGGTAGCATCACTGGGGACCTTGGCTCCCACGAGAGCCCAGGAACCAGCTGTACAGTAGGTTAGTAGAGGTTCTTTGGCCTGCAGGTAAGAATTCACCAGTTGTGGTCATTTTGTCATTCGTTGCGATATTGTTCTTGATCAGAATCGGTATTCCATGGAGCGGACTACTCGTATTAGTCTATTTGGTCAGGACTTTCGCATTCCTATCCATACCCACGAATAGCTCTTGATGAGCGCTCCACGTCCAAAGTAGCCGCAATAGCCAGGGCATCTGGATTAATTTCGGTTACGGGATGTAGTGTGCTATTCACTTCTGCTATTCGTGCGAAGTAGGCCTTAACGAGGTCGACACTGGTAAACGTCTTTTCATTAAGACCAGCTACGAGTGTATCAATCGTTGCATCTATAAGTGGAGGATATTCAGCTAAAATCGCTTGATCAGCCTAGCACTATTAGCTTTTTGGAGGGTTGATTTACTCAAAGAGCGATTTGTACGGGCTAAGCTGACGCCGAGGCCACCGAGGAACATTGAAAGAACTACTAGAAGAGCCATGATGGCTATTCTACTTGGTGTCTTAGGTTTATTCGGTACTAGTGGATCTTTCTCTCCCGTGGGACTTGATAGGACCTCATATGACGATGGCAATGGTTGATACGAGGTCGCTCGGTCGCGAAAGTCTAGGAACTCTCGCGCAGAGTTGACAAGAACACCCGCCCGTAAGCGCGGCAGCACCGGTCGGGCCATATATCCAGTTAAACGGTCAGAGATGATAGTACATGGTCCACTTTTGCCGTATTGGTTTGGTCTGACGAATGGTGAACCCGGTCCGACGACTCGGGAGACTTCCAAGATCGTGCCTTCTTTCCGGATGGCGCAGGAACCTTATCTCATCACCCCGCAGCGCAGCGCAGCGGCAGTAGAGCAAACGCATACACGTGATGAGACATTGCATTATTATTATGCCGCGTCCTTCTCAGGGGTTCTAATTCAACTTAAATTTACCTGTTGCCCTGAAACTTATGAAGGCGATATTCGTAATGTTTTTCAATCAAAATTATCCTCAATGCAAGCAGGTGGTCTTATCGTATCCAGGACGGTTTCGATCTTTGATTGTGATATGTTCTCGAAGTTTCAATGCTACGCAACACATCGGGTGTACAAGGAGCCGCGCGGAAATTGGCACTCCGCTATCATTGTCAGATCATTTTCGATTGAGAGATAGGAAGCGATCATCATTGCAAAACATATGTTAAGTGTAATATCACTAGGATACTCTTGTGAATGATCTCGGTCCTTAAATCCCCTTTTAATTTCAAGCTACGAGCCGAAGCCCCTAGGGCAGCAACTGTTAACCCGTTCGTGAAGGCGGGGTTATGAAGATGGTGCAGGACTTACCCTCAGCCACAGCTGGAGAGGTGCTTAGCCCATACGTCTTAGGAGGTAGAAGATCCCCGATAATCTATGATGAATTGTGTAGCTTGGAATACGATGCAAATCAATTAAGAATCGTAATATAAGCTCATTGCCATACCGATAATATGGAGTGCCCTTCATCAGCAAGTTCCAGAAGCAGTTGTATTTCATACCTCTTGGTATCAGTTCGTGCCCACCCATCGCCGTGAACTCCGATTTTCGATGCAAAGCCAGCAACGCCAGTTATCAAGCAAATATGAACCCGACCCAAAATGTCATCACAGATTGTAGTTGTTCCGTCTCGGCGGACCTTGTGTTTACCATACTCTGAAACAAGCGGGATTAAGCAGTTCCACGAGGTTTCGCCTTGGCCTTGGCCTTCTCTTTCTTGTCCTCCTTCAGCTTCTTCCTCTTAGCGTCATTCTGCTCCTCCAGTTTTCGCTTATGCGCAGCCTTCTCTTCATCTGTCTTCGGGATGACCTTGAAGAACCCTTCTAGTCGAGCCTGTTGCGAACTCTTGGTAGCCTTCTCCAATCTTGCGCCACCGGCACGGACTCTGTCCTCGTTGAATCCCTTGTCAACCGCCAAGAACTTGACGAGTCCCTCGATATCCGGCTTCTCCCACTTGAAGTCACAAAGAGGGTCGTCTGCCTTGCGTACGTCCGGCTCGAAGAAAAGGGCTCGCGCGTCCTCAAAAGGCCAATCTTCAGGTAGTGTGTACTTGGAGTCATTCTTGATGTACTCGACCACCTTCTCAAGAGTACCGTATTGACGTATTAACTTCAAGGCGGTGCTAGGTCCAATCTTGGGAATGGGGTCAACGTAATCGCAGCCGAGCAAAATGCAGAGGTCGACAAACTGTCTTGATTAGCGCTCACCTGGCATGTGGGTCCGGGAGATGTATCAACTAACCTGCTTGCGGTCCATGTTCAATCCTTCCAGGACCTTATCTAGGTGGATTTCTTGGATGGGCTCCTTTCTCTGCTCGCTGAAGGTCAAATGGCGAAGCAAGACTGGACTATCGAAACATAGCGTGTCCATGTCCTCACTTGCCGCCGCGAATACCTTTCCGGCTCTTGCAAGAACAGCGCACTGCGCCTCGGCTTCGGTTGGTGCAACGATGTAAGGAATGCCCATCAACTTCAAGAGTTGTTGGCACTCGGCATTGTGCTCCTTCGTAACTCGAACGGTTCGGCGGGAGAACTTCTCAACATCTTCGGCTGTACCGGTCTCCTTGGCCTCTTCAAGTCCCTCCTTTGCCTCTGCCTTGCGCTGGAAACGACGAGCCAATTCACCAGACTTTAGCTTGGGTGGCGCACCGTCGAATACGTAGAGAGGCTTGATTCCGTTATCGACCATTCGTAAGGTGCGGTAGAACATGCCCATAAGGTGGGATGTCGTGTCGCCAGACTCGTTCATCAATTGCTGACCATCAGATCGGACTGCGATCAGGAAGCTATAGATACTCATAGAACTATTCGTGAATTAGTCTCTATTCGGCAAATCGGGCGTGACTGGCATCTATACATACGCATCCTAGTATCACATCATTAGTTAATAATTCTCCAGCTTCTAGCATAGTGAAAACTCACAATTGCGACCTTGCGACCGAACTGATTCTTGATTTCTCCCTCCTTGATGGCGCTGGGAGCCTCGTCCTTGATGACGGAAAAGAGACCTTTAATACCCATTGTGAAGGTTCTTCCGGTGGTTCCTCAGTGCAAATTTAGATGCGATTGGGATCAATCGAACGGGAGAATTAGGATGAAAACCGTCGATCGCAGAAAAAGGATGAAAAGGAAGAAGTTCGCGGGTAGGTGGAGTGATGTCACGATAGATGCGAAACTGACGCGCCCTAAATTGAAATTCGACAAGGCAACGCGCCTTCCAATCGTGAAAAGTGGGGAGCTCAAGCTTAACCCGGGAAGCTTCAACGCGATTTACCGTAGTATTAGGTAATCGGTCTTACAAAGTGGCTGTAAGGTGGTCTGTGCGTCATCGTGGGTCCGAACCCTGGCCCCAACCTTCAGCTGTCAAGGGGTGCGATCCTTCCTCATCCTTCCTGAACCCCTGATTATGTAAAAATAGCAATAGCGATACTCTATTAAAATGGGTTCAACATGGCAGTCGCAAGCTCCCAGCTTGCTATGTCGTCTCGTCTTTTCTTTCCTTTTCATACTTCAATATTGATAGAAAAATCTCGGCCACTCTCTTAAGACTATGTCGTCAAAATACCATTATGAACCGCTCCTTAATAGGGATATCCGAGTCATCCAACTCCTGACGCGTGTTGACGACCCAATTCATGCGGATGGTCCAGTGCACTGCAGGATTGTGCATGTTTCACTTGATGATTCTCACCGGGTTGGGGGTCCTAACAGCCTGACGAAAGGATCTAATGGCGTCTGGCCGGTGAGCGTGGACGGCGCTGCAGATAGCGGATTCGATGAACTCTTCGACAAGAGTCTATTGGAACGCATTCTCCCGTTGGCCAGCACGCCAAATGTTAAATATTTCGAGGGCCCCAAGTGTCTCAGAAATAATACGTCGAGAGTGAGCCCCACGGTACCGACTTGGGACCCAAGTAAGGACGAAGAGGCCGAGCTACCCTGGCGGTACTCTTGGGGTGATTTCGTCGCTTTGTCCTATGTCTGGGGCGATCAATCTATCAGGGCTGAAATATATGTCGATGATGTGCCTGTATCGGTGACGGCCAGCCTCGAGGGAGCTTTACGCAAGCTGCGAGAGCACAGTCGTGTACAGCAAGGGTTTTTCGTCTGGGTTGACGCGCTATGCATCAACCAAGAAGACCTAGATGAGCGTTCTTCTCAGGTCGCGCGAATGAAGGAGATATATCATAACGCGTGGCGCGTCGTTATATGGCTTGGGCCTGAGGACCATCACAGCAACCTAGCAATGCTAGCACTCCGCTACATGAGTCTACATTCCCAGGAGGAGGACGTACTGTCTAAACTATATAAGAGGGTACAATTTTACGTCGTTCGCCTACCGTTCATGCAATGGCAGCATACGCACACGACCTTACGGATACGTAAGGTTGTGCTTAATGCCATATATCACCTCCTTGCTAGGCCGTATTGGCGCAGGCTGTGGATCATCCAAGAAGTCGTCCTAGGGTCTAGAGACTCGCCTGTACTCTGTGGCACCAGTTCAATCTTGTTAAGAGATATCGTCAATGCTCTAAAGATCATGGAGGCAGATGGTGACGCACTAGGCCAATACATCATCTTCTCTGCACGAGGTTCGGGTCAAACTAAACTGAAATGGAATCCCATGGGAGACGACATGTATGAGACCTCAGAGAAGCTATGGGAAAGACCGGTCGCGGTCACGGCATTGCAAGCCTTAGACACGAACCTCTCGAAATCGAATAGGGGTGTACATGATGCCCTGCTCCTTAGCCGCGAAGCAAAGGCTACTGACGAGAGAGATCGCGTTTATGGTATCCTCGGTCTCCCTCAGGTAGCGGACGTCGTCAAACTCATACCAGATTACACTCGTAAGGCATTGGAGACCTTCGTCCTTTTCTCGTCGCACCTCTTGGCGAGTGGCAACCTAAACGGCCTACGGCTCGTGAATAGCCCTATCCCGTCAATAGGAACCCGATACTGGAAAAGCGATAACTTTTCACGCCCACGGTCACCGAAATTCATCCGCAGACATCGCGTGATCCATCGCGGCTGCGAGCACAACTTGCCTTCCTGGGTGATCTGCTGGTCCTGTCCGCATAACCCAGCTCAACCGTTCCTTGATCCCTCGATCCCTCTTCTCAATTTCCCATCCATGCCGTCAACCACTCCCCAAGTCACGAATGGCACCCTCCTCACCGTCAAGGGCATCATCTTCGACACAATCACAGGCCTGAGCGCCTTCCACGCCACCGAATCCGACAAATCGTACCCCCACAGCGCGCCAGACCCCGCAGCCAGCCCCTACGGCTCCCGCGACTCCACGCGCGCGGCACTAGCATGTCTACTCACAGGCAACAACGCGGACGACCCGAGCGTGATCCTGCACCCGAAGATCTGGGACACGGGCATCATGGGCGTCGACAACAACATCTTCGGGGTCAAGGACTTCTACTTCCGCAACCGCGGCTGGCGGCTCTTCGATGAGTGGAGCATCGAGTCGCTGGTCCGCGAGGAGAAAGCCGGGTACGGCGCTCGGGTCCGCGAGAACGCGAGCACGAGGCGCAGGATCCTGACTGTTACGGCGGCGCACCGCGAGGCGCTGACCGCCGCGATGAAGATGCTGGCGTGGCGCAGGCTGGTCACGACGCAGAGCGGGTACATGGCGCTTGTTCCTGCGGCGACGCGGGCTGGCGATGTCATCGCTGTGTTGATCGGGTGCGATGCACCGCTCGTTCTGCGTCCAGATGGAGAGGGGAGATTCTCGATTATAGGTGAGGCCTATGTGCAATGGGTCACGGGGCAAGAACTTCAGGGGGGGCTAAAGGAAAATATTTATACGATGGAAAACATTTATATCCACTGAACGATTTAAAGGGAAATTATTTTATTTATGTATATAGCCAACAGGGAATCTAAAAGGTCCTTGGAAGGAGTGCATCCCTGAGGGTTCGACTATTTTCAACGGCGCCTATTTCAACTGCCAATTCTCCAACATCGCTTCTTCATGCTCGATGTTGAGAAGTGTCAACTCACCATTGTTGTGCGGAGCCACGTCATGAGCACTGGAAACAGGCGCCTCGGTCCGCCGGGTTAGCAGTAATCTCACGGTGCAGATGAATGAATAGTTAGGTAACCACATATATCAATACCAAGGTACCTCCGTCAATTATATGGATCTTCGAAATGTCCAAAGCAAGCTCCAATAAAAATGCTCAGATGGTATACTTATATCTCGGACTTTCATCTCCAAGCTCGGCGAGCTCATCTTCAGATAAGTGCTCGTGGATAGGTTTAAGCGGTCCCTCGTCACGCTTCCTATTCTCTCTAGCAAACCAGAACCACAGGAACCCATATATGCAAGCTGCCATGCCCACGAGCGATAGCGAAATGGCATTCCCTAAGATGTATCGTGGTCCATCCGTACTTGGACTAGCGAAAATTAGTATTGAGGTATTGGTATGGGTTCGAGCATCTGGACTTACTATATAAACGATGACATAATACCAGCGGCATTGCCGGAGGTGAGTTGCATGCCGTTGGCAGTCGTGCGCTTACCATACCGTGGCGTATTATTCGGCAGCTAGATATGTGTTAGTCAGAACAAGAAGAAATTAGGGGTACGGAAGACTGACCCAAGCTAATGGTAAGCCGACAGTGACGTAGAGCCCGGTAGCCACCAGGAAGCAACTTGAAAAGAAAATTAGCTATGCCATTATATCGGGTTCGAGGATCAGCTATACCCAAAGTAGTGCACGCCTGCGGATGAATCTGAGAGCAGCACTCCGTATCCTACTACGCTTATGGCGCCAAATATCACGGCGAACATGCCCCGCATTTGCTTGCGATCCGACAGGTATGCAATCCCCATGTAGGTTACGGCGCCGACAAAGTAGCACGGTATGGTGAGCAGTTGAATCTCCGCAGTCGACCATTGCCCAAGGCCGCGGATGATCGTCGGCAAGAATGTCGAGTATCCTGGATCCTTGAATCAATACCCCCAATACCGAAATCTGAACTCCAAGCCCAAACTTACCATAGAGTAAGGTATCCACACCAAATTGACCGATGCAGAATAGCCAAATCTTCCAATCCTTAAACGCAAGCATCATGTCGTCCTTACTAAACTTCAGCGAGCTCTCCGTGACTCCGTAATGACGCATATGCCTCGCATTGGCGAGCTGCTTCTCCTCAGGGGTTAGGAAGTAAGCATGGTCGATATCATTCGGCAGGAGAAAGAAGGAAACAACGCCCAGGACAATGCTCGGCAGACCCTCAATGATGAAGATCCATCTCCAGCCACTATAACCGGCAACGCCGTCCATTTGACCAATACCATAGGCCAGCAATCCGCCTAGGGCGCCAGCAATTGCAGCACTGACGAACAGGTAGCCAACCCGCAGAGCGAGCTCCTGCTTCGTGTAGAAAAAGGTCAAGTAGACGTTGAGTCCCGGGAAGAGCCCGGCTTCGACGACGCCGAGGATCAGGCGCACGGCGATGAGTGAGCCATAGTTGTGTACGAAACCAGTACACATGGCTATGATACCCCAGCCGAACGCGATGAACGCGATGTATCGCGACGGCGTCAGAGGCTTTAGTACCAGGTTCGAAGGGACCTCAAACAGCAAATCTACGAGAACCTAGGGTCAATACACTAAAGTCGGAGAAGCTATCTGTGGCTCAAGATACTGAAGACATGATTCGAAAGGGGGTAACGAACACGTGACGAAGAAGATGGAGACGCCGACTTGGAATTGGTTTCCTACCAACCCGAGGTCCTTCTCCATGTTGTAGAGACGCGCATTGCCAATGTTTACACTAACCACTAGTTAGCGACGACACTCGGAGTTAAGCGGCTGGTAGAGCAAGTACCGATCGAGGAAGCTAAATGTATCTGCATGGCTTGACGTCAGCGGCTACATTCACAATAACCACTCAGGGTATCCGTTGGACCACTAAGCTTGAAGATCCCGCTCCTGAGGCGTTCACTTCATGAGATGTATTGAAAGGTTTAGGGAAAGCATTAGGTAACCAACAAAGTAGCATGACAAGAGGGATGACGTGCGCGTCAAGCTTGCGCAGGAGCTTCTTCTCATCCACACCGAACGTAGGGTCCGTCACAACCCGGGCATCGGCCTCGGTGTCGGCATCCTGCGGCGTAACTTTCGAGTCGGACATATCTGGCGAGTCGGTGGCCATTGTAGAAAGAACGAGGCTTCAATAGCGCTCCGAGCTCCCAATTAGAAATGAGAAAAGTCCGAGGAGGCTTGGTGTTCGAACTGAGACAAATGTCTCGGATTGAACAGCGACAATGTGGCGATAGGCGCTCCTGGCCTTGAAGATCAAAAATTCCCCGGCCGGCTCCACCAGAATCGCCGCCCGCGCTACTACACTATGGAGGAGATAGCTATTAGTCTAGTCTGAATTTTACGTCAGTCTTATCCGCCGAGCCGAGTCACTGGAGATAAGAGAATCTGCAGACAATGTGTAGTAGCAGGCGGGKTTCACTGCTGAAGAGACGGATGTCGAGGAAAAGGTATAGATTGAAGTGAATCCCGTTGTCTAACCCTCTTGCGTTTTAATAAGATCCGCCGGTTACTGTCTCATGATTGTGTTCCTCTAGGGATTATGGGTATGTTCAGCCCCAGCATTTTGAGTTGCATTTCGACCCCAGCTTGTCTTGCTTGCTGTTATAAGTAACTCCGAGCTGATAGCCCATAGCTCACCACGAAGAATTATTAAGCACGTAAGCAAGCAAGTAGCTCCAAACGGTGCAGATGGGCTAGACGGGTCGAGCCGATTAGATTGGTGAAACCGGACGGAGCACCGCATGTATCTTGGTATCTTGGTGGAAGCCAAGACGATCAACTTGTAGGGGTCGAGACCAGGGCCGGATAAGATAATCACCAAGAGTGGGGAAGAGTGGGGGCCAGCTAACCCCAGAAAGTTTGACCGAGAAGCACTAGAGATCAACATTGAAGATAAGCTCAAATTGTACCGAGTCCAAACTCAAGATGTTGATCATTCAATTGGGTAAATCACAGATTTCCGGCCATGCGAATTATCACCCTGACCATGATGATAATTGAAAGTCTATGGGGATCCGAAATGTTCAATCTTGAGTTTACATACTAAGAAAGTGAGTATGGCGAGAAGAAAAGGGACGCCTCCCCTGCATGTCTCATCTAAACGGCAATGGATCGGCTGAAAGTTTGCTTGACCTATCGAATCCAGCACACCCCTCACTACATATGTATGTCCTCATGAACACAGAACAACTAACAGGTACCTATTGAGGTGATGGAAGCGCTCAATCGATATGGGAATAGTGCTATATTCATTGCTTCCCATAATGCCGTGGAGCTAGGTCATCTCGCTCCCAAGGCTATGTCTCTATCTGACTAAAAGTCATCCCCGCTATACTCACTTTCAGAGCTCGCTTTGCTTTCAGAACTGTCCGAGCTTCCATAATCGTACTCGCCTTGAGAACTGGACTCTCCTACGGAATTGTGCTCCCTTTTCAAAAAGTACTCGCGTTCATAACTGGGCTCGCTTTCATAACTGGACTCGGTGTAGGCTCCGAAACTGCGACGCCTAGCCTCCAGCTCATTCTTGATGTCAGTGACGGTACGAAACGGTTGGAGCGGGCCATCTGGATTCATGAGAGCATCAGGATCATGAATTGAGAGAGTCGTTAGGTTGGTGATCGTGATTCGCTGTCCACGTCGATCGAGTTGAATGGGCCGTGGATATACAGGTGTTTCGTAACCTTGAGCAAATCCTCTCCTTTGGTCTATCTCGCTGACACTCCTGATCGCGTCGGAGTCACCCTCCACAGCACCTGGCTCCTCATACATCTTACACCACGAAGAGTCCTCTTTAACGTATACAGACACATCGAGAGGAGGGGGCATTTCTAGTCCTGTCACCTTACGGAAAGCAGTGCTGTTGAGTATCTGGACTGGGATCGTGATTGTTATATCACGAATCCAGTCAGAAGTAGGTGTGTCATCCTCGTGAACATGTTGCTGGATCTTACCATCTAGTGCAATGGCCAAATTGAACTCCTCGCGGACTTTCTTGTTATATTCAGCATTGTGCACATAGATGGTATCCCACTGAAGAATTTGCGTTAGCTCGGAGAATAGCTCGCACTGTGTAGCTGTCTTACGCTCCTGATAGGCAGATCACCCAGAATCTCATCTGTATGGATGTTAGAAGAATTATCTAAAATAAAGCGACCACTTACAGTCCAAAAGTTCCTTGTCATTGTGAACTAGCTTCTGCGTATTAGTACGCCGGGCTTTTAGCTGATCGTAAATCGCGTCTTTAACTTTGGAGATGGTGTACGAGGGTAAGAATGTAAACAGCATCAATCTCCCCTTGGGCTCTCGGACAAATAAGTGAATTGGATATCTAATAGGAAGAGACGGCGTAATCTCAAGCTGTAAACCGCCAACGGTATCTTCTCCGGTGAGCTGTGCCTTGACGCTGTACCCATTATCCGCAGGCATGGCGACGAACTGCCTCACGACGCCGGGGGAAGTTGCCATGCCGTCGAGCCAATACTGCTTCGGGGTCACGACATAGTCCTGGATGTTCTTACCCACCCTCTGGTTGTAAGACCGCCGGCGCCAGGTGTCCTGAGTCTCTACGCTGGGCTCGCCAGACACGACATTAACCCCGCCAGCATAGATCTTGATCATAAAAGGCCTACTTGCTTCGAACCGGATCCACATGGCATCTTTCTGGTACATAGGAAAGAAGATGCCGCCCTTGGCTACCATCTTCGGAGAAAGCCGGTGAGCGTAGTCGCGGATCTTGTAGAGCGGGAACACACCCATGGGAGGCGCGGGCTGGGGTCTTGCCCGGTTATCGGGAACACGGTAGGTACGGTCGAAGGTGATGCGAAGGTCTTGAGGCATGGTTACATTTGCGTCATTTGGTTTGAAGTTCACGGTAATTGCGTTGTTTTCAAGACGGCATTCGTACCGGCCATTTAAGCGTGCCATCTTGATGCTCTGTCACTATGAGAACGTTACTTATTATTTCGAAGTAGATAGGTCTGCTTGGTTGATGTTTTGAAGGTGCTCAGTTAAGTAAGTAATGCTGAGAGAAGCTCGTGCATGAAGGTTAGTTTCGCAGCTTGGAACAGAGATAGGAGGTAGGTGTGCTAGAAATAGGGGCGTACCGAAGACAGCTCCTCAACTGAAGCTTAATATTCCACCATAGATCTGCATTGATGTTATTTTCACACAGCTTATCTGTAGATACGAAAGGTCGTATATATATTTCTCGGAGTATACAATTGAGACGCATGGGAATGAAGCATTACACTCTTGTCTCGGGCAAGTCTTGGCCATCCTGCTGTACAACTTAATTCCCAAACAGCCAAGTAGTCAATCCCTTTTGTACTTGTCTTAGGCTGTATAATTCTAGTGCTCACCGTGGTCATGCTAAATCCATACTCTCTGATAACTAAGGTTGCCTCACTCATCCTATGTATCATAGGTACGTATCCTTTGTTTCAAATCAAGTCTGATTCAAAGTTGAGATGGCTCTGACAGGGGTAGACGTGGTGGAAATTCATCTACGTGCCCCTTAACGACACCTGACGACTCATCAGAAAGTCTCGAACGTCATGTCAGATATAAAATCTCATTTTAAGAGCTCATGCATGCTAACTTGCTGATATCCAAAGCAAGTAATGGACCAAATACGCCCCCCAATCTATGCCAGAGATGCCGACCTAGGTATCTAAGCAATAAAACCACCATTCCTCTATATTTATCTATCTCACTGTGTATCCTCCATCAATGACGATGTCGGCGCCAGTGGTGTATGAACTAGCGTCGCTAATGAGGTAAACGTAGGCTGCCTTCAGCTCCTTAGCATCACCGGGTCGGCCCATGGGAACCATCGAGTACCACAAGTTCTGCGTCTTCGGCTCGATGAAGTCGGAGAGACCGGTGGAAATGTAGCCGGGGGAGATGGAGTTGACGCGGGCGAAGTCGCGCCATTCATTAGCGAGAGAGCGAGCCATATGGATGCAGCCCGCCTTGGCGACATTGTAGGACGTCTGTTCTTGCGGGAAATTGGCGATGTGGCCGGACATGGAGGCGGTAATGACGAAGGAGCCGTGGCCCTGCTTCTTGAAAATAGGACCGACGGCCTTCGCGCAGTAGGCGGTGCCGTTCAGGTCGATATTGACGACCCTGTCCCAAGCCTCCTTGGAACCGTCGATAACGCCGGCATCCGCGGTAGCGCCAGCGTTGGCAATGAAGCCGTCAATGTGGCCGAAGTCCTTGAGGACGTCACTGACGAGCTTCTCGCATTGTGTGTAGTCGCTTATGTCGCACTCGTACGCCTTGGCCTTGACGCCGTACTCCTTCTCCAACTCGGCAACGTTCTTCTCAGCGCCCTCTTTACGTGTGGCGTAGGTGATGGCGATATCGGCGCCCATCTCAGCGCACCCACGGGCGGCCTCAACGCCCATTCCTCGTGGGCCGGAGGCACCAGTGATCACAATGACCTTGCCCTTCAGGTTGAAGAGGTCAAGTAGCTTGCTTGCTGTTGGTATTTGCTGAGGCATGTTTGCAGACTTAAGTGGTTTGGATGATGGAATACTAGCAAGATTTTACGAATGGCTAGAGTAGTGTTGATAGATGACAAGGGAGTTCGACAGTGGGCTGATATAAGAGCAGACACGACCCCTCCCCCTCACAGTCCCCGGCTGCAGATAGGTAGATCCTTATATATCCAAGGCGAGGAGGTTGTCTGCGAGTTGTTAGTGGGTATGGGTGGATATTAGTGGATAAGTAAAACCATAGTCCATCCGCCAGGAGCCGCAGATGATGTCATTTACGTGCAGTAGTGATAAAGTCCACCACTTATATCGAGCGGTCGGCTGCATTTTCCTTTTCGTTACACTCAGCGCATGCATGAATATCGTGAGTTGGATGGTATGAGTAAAGCCCACCACCTGGGCGTCCCACCTCTCCCCAAGCTCTACTACATGTGACACCTGGATGGACCCTATCCCCTTGGATCGTCAGGKGGAATTGAGGATACTGTAGTTAATCTGAGTATGATATTCTTCCCTTGCTATTGTGGACAACTAGGCATCGTGATAAGCCTCGAGATCATGGAAAATCTCTGTGGTACCCAAGCAACTCGGTGGATGACGCGGGAGGCAGGATTCCTAGACCGGACGTAATCCAACTGTACAAATCACGAAGCGGGGGATGAATTATTCGCACTATGTCCCCAGATTTATAAGCCCAGGGTCGTAGAAAGTTTGCCGATCCAGGAACAGGGTCTGGGTCTGTGGAACAGGAAGAAAGATTTTTGACTTCGATCTTCAACACTATCGATAGATAGGACGCGCTATGAGCATATCTATGGATACAGTGAATTACTGCTGATGATAAGCAGATATCCGCTAGTGATCCGATATGTTCATATCTCTAAATCTCTACGGATGTACCGTTTGGGTGATCCCGACGTCACATCTTCAACTCATTCGGGCAAGCAATTACACGCCACCAACAACGTGCAACGTGCTTCAAAACACCACTCAAATCATATTATAATATTTAATTATCTAGAGCTCTTCTAGTTCACATATTCATATTCTCGTATCACTATATCTCATTAATCATTCCCTCACGCGCGAATCTACGGCATGTCCCATCGCCCCCGAGAGATGGCGAGACCAGTGAGCTCATCAGGACCGAACCACATCTCCCGAGCCCCGTGTTCACGTTATCTGCCAAACGTTTTCCTCTCTATTATCCCAAGTTTCGCTCATATTCAAGTGGATTTCCTCTCCGGAGAACGCAGACTCCAGTAGCTTCTTAATATCATTCATTCCCAACTCATCGGCGACCATGAGCGCTGTTCTCCCCACTACGTCCCGAAGCCCCGGGTCGGCGCCATGAGAAAGCAGTAGCTCGACAATGCGAACCCTTCGAGACGCCTTGCCGCCATCATCATCCCCTAGGGTCGCCGCCATGAGCGGCGTGCGGTCGTTTGGCCCCTTACAGTTGGGGTCAGCTTTCGCGGACAGCAAAAACTTCACCATCGTATCATTGCCTTTTTCGCAAGATATATAAAGCGCCGTCCTACCAGAGTGGTCGGGTCGATTGATTAGATCAGGTGAATGTTCTAATATAGCTTCGGCAGCCCCGACGCCGCCCCAGCTAGATTGACACACATGCAAGGGTGTCATGCCGTTGCCATCTAGGGCGCCAGCACTCGCATAATGGTACAAGAGGAGTTCGCACATGTCCCTATTGCACATAAAAGCCGCGACATGTAGGGCTGTCATGTTGCAGGTGTCCCTCTGCTCAAGGTCTAATTTGTGTTGGACCATGAGTCTTAAAATCTCCGTGTTCTCCTGTCGGATGGCCAAATGTACTGGTATTACCCCCGTTTCCGGATCTGGATGATCGAACCTGAAAGAGGGGTTACTAACGTCCATGCCCTGTTCTTCACACCATGCGCGGGCATCTTTCGGGCTATCGTCCGTCCGGGGAGGGCCTTTGTTTAGCTCTATGCGCATCCTGACGCATCGGTAGATGCGCTCCTGTCCACCCTTAAAGTTGATTCCTAATTGTACTATATCACCATCGTTGACGGGAAACGAATCAGACTCTACGCCCGGTACGGTTAAGCGGCGAGAGTTCAGATACGTGCCAGATGAACTTTTAACATCCTTCATATACCATTTTCCATCCTCGAACCAAAACTCGCAATGACGACGGCTGACCACTTTAGTTTTAAAACCAACAGGATCAAGAGTTAGGATGTCTGTAGAGTTGAGATGATTTTTCTTCCGTTCAGAATATCGGCCAACCCTGAGAACTTCCTTGCCTGTAGGTAATCTGCGAAATATCGGAGCAAAGGGTAGGATTGGCTCATTCGCCTTTCTTATGCTGTAAAATGGCGAAAAGCATATGCTAGGCCACGTATCATCTATGGACGTGTCTATCGTCCGGTCAATTTTGAGTTTCGATACCGACTGAGGTTCCAAATTCGGATTCTGGGCGGCCGAAGCGATCCCAGAGGACCCAGGTCTGACCGCACCGTTGGATGGGTCCTCCTTCGTCGTGGGTGATTCCAAGTCGACTTCGTTAGTCGGTATTATCGATTCGAGAACGTCCTTCTCAGTTCCAGAACCCAAACTTTCACTCTTTGCGCTTCCTATACTAACACGTTCGGCATCCTCGGCATCCTCGCTAGATTTCGGTACCACAAAAATGGCAAGCTGTTCTTGATGGGTGGCGACGTGCCTCTTGAAACGAGACCTAGAGACAAGCACGTGATCATCCATCTGGATAAGAGATTTATCGTCACCATGCCTCTTAGACCTGAGAACTTCAGCCCACTCATCACAGAAGGGACAGTCTTGGGCTTCGAAGTGATTTGGCACTACACGGCCTGCCTCAGCCAACATCGAAATCTGTCCCGCGGCGAAGTTTCCATGGGAAGACTCAACATGTACCACCAGAGATGCCTTGCTACCAACATCCTCACTGCACAGGGGGCAGATGTACTTTGACCGGTGGGCTAATAACTCGTGGTCAAACCAAGTATTACGATCACGGAACAACTCATTCGCACATCCTTGGCCCCCCACTGTACAGACGTATGCTTTAAGGTCACTAAAGGCATGGAATCTGAACAAAGTTAGTTAAGCGTAACAAAGGTAGAGGTACACAATTGATATACTTCCAAGCCTTCTCCCTCCGGAAAGACTGAAGAGTGAAGCATATAGGGCATTCAAATGGTTCTGAGTCAGGGGACAGCTCCTCTAAACTTGGTAGCGTAAGACTCATCGCAGATTCAAACGTCGTCGATGCAGTTGAGAATGATACTGCATCTTCCTCTTCTGCTACGTTAGACTCCAATTTCGCCAATTCAGAAGATCCAAAAGGAAGCAGAGTAGTGGCTTTGCTTGATAGTTTCGCAGTTGTTCCATCTTCCAAGTCCTCTTCTAGGTCGCCTCCGGGAACTGGTAGAGTTTCATCAGTGGCACGACCTAGCCGCGTTTTGTGGTCACGGCAATATTTTATGTACTGTCTCCTTTTCGCATTCGCGCTTCCTAGCCGCTCCGCTAGTTCCTGTGAGTCGGGTCGGCGCAGTTTAGGGTACTTGTGTTGAACATAGTCGATATCAAACCATGCTGGAAATGCCGATTCCGAATGCTGAAGAGCGCGCTGGAATCGATCTCGAGGGCTAGCCTTCCGAACCAAAACACCGATCCTGAAAAGCGATCGGATACATTGCGAGATTATTTCGAGAAGGCTTTGCGCCTCATCCAAGTGGGATGATTCTGAGACAGAATCGCCGATTTCAATTTCCCAACCCCCTTCGCTGTCATTAGGAGTGCGGAGTTCTCGATTAGGGTGATTGCCAAGGCTAATTTCCATCACTGCGCAATCCATCAGCTTCTGCTACAAGAGGAAGATGACCCCGCCTTACAATCATCAACCGCTTCCTGGAGATCATCAAGAAACTCGCAGATCTGATCTCGAATCTCGGGGGCAGCCGAAAGGCGACAGTCTAGAGAAAGCTTTTTTGTCGGCTCGTGGAGAGCACCCAGATTTCCAGTCCATAACAAGTATCTGTCCAAGATGTCCTCAATGGCATCGGGTCGTATCAGCGGCTGATCCTTCTGGGCGTTCTTATCTATTTGGTCTTTTAGATTCCTAAGGCTCTTTTTGATTTCGCGGCTCCGCTCCGAGATGCTTCTACTTTGTCGGGGAGCTGACATCGTAGTTATCGCCGGGCTACATGATGCCCGCTTCAAGCTTCAACAAAGGGCGGCTGGATAGATGATGGCATGTTTGCGAATGCGACGCTCAGCTCAATCACAAGATCCCACTATGGTATAGCCAGCCTCGCATATGATTGGGCCATTTATATGCAATCCATCAGCCACAATGCTGTAGGCTGCGGTTCAAAACCCCTCATCACTAATTCTCAGCTGATGGCATGGTTTTCTTCATCTTCCCAAGCGTGCCATGTCTCATCATTCATCGGTATTCGATGTCGGGTTTTGAGGTTGCCGGCGTCGTTCTAGGCGCTTTCCCATTAGCCATTGAGGCTCTTGAGAAGTACCGGGAAGTTTCCAAACGCGTCGGCCTCTTTTATAAGATTAGAGTTGAATACATCAAATGCGAACACAACCTCAAGTTCCACCGAGCATCCTTTTCGGGCCATCTCAGACGACTCTTGCTACCATTGATTGAGGACGACAACAAGATAAAAGATTTGCTATCCAACCCTGGAGGTAACTTTTGGAAGGACAAGGAGACCATAGACCTTCTTCAGCATCGGTTAGGCGAAGAATCGTATGGACTTTTTGTAGATTGCATTGAGGGTGTCAATGAAGTCATGGGGAAACTCAACGGTGAACTGGTCTTAGATTCTACAACATTGCAGGAGTCTCTTAGGAAGCCAGTGCGTTAGTCATGATACTTCAACCCAGACCTGTTGTTACTAACGACCATCACCAGAAACCCCTATCGCCTGGGCCCCGTCTCAAGGAGTCGGCTACTAAGGCGAACATGCAATTCCAGTTGTATAAACTCAAGTTTAGCAATGGAGAATCTGTTCGGACTTCTCTCTTTAAGGAGCTAGAGCACTACGATGCTCAGCTTACAAGACTACTAGATATGAATGACAAGGAAACGGAACTGGCGCAGAAAAGGACCTCGGCTACCAGTTCATCATCTAGCGATACAGCCTTATGCAACTTTTGGGTCCATGCCAATGCCCTTTTCAAGGCACTCACCTCTGCGTGGACTTGCTGCTGCCAGGACAAACACTTGGCAGAGCTGTTGCTACAGCACAGGACGAGTAAGAAGAAAGAGTTCAGCATGCTATTCGCTAAACATCATTCTTCACGGTGGCACATACAGAAGGCTCTGATAACGGAGAGCAATGACGATAGCGTTCAAACAACCCCTATAAGCAAACCTGTCATCGCGAATGTTACCATCCACCAGCCTCACCACAGAACGAACATTCCCATAAGGCCGGCCTTAAGAGCGAGGAATCCAAATACCCCACAGACTCCACGCTCACAGTAGGTAAAAGCCTTCTATCTAGGTCCTCTGAGCTAACTCGGTGTCAGAACAAGAGTAAATCACACAATTTCACTACCGGTCACCCCAATCGATAACGACAATCCAATCTTGAGCCTCTGTAGTTCACTGGACCAAGTGAGCGACGATTATTGCGGTTATCTCACCGAGGAAGACTGCCGATACTACGTGTACCGAGTATCGCAGCAACAAACCGAAAACTTCGACAGTGTCACGATAGACCAGATACTTCGAAAAGAAGTCTCGCCTCCGCCGAGTCGCCGACAGCGTTACGCACTATCATTTATTCTGGCGTCTTCGTTCCTCCAGTTGCTTAACACTCCCTGGCTCCCCGAATCGTGGAGGAAATCAGACATCGTTTTCATCAGTGATGAGAAGAATCCCAGTGCACTTCTTCTAGATCAGCCCCATCTGAAGCGCGACTTCGTAGTCCCGGCCGCACCACAGTGCGAGCAGAAACCCGCTACTCTGCCTGTTACGGCTAGCAGTAACAATAGGGGTACAAAGACATTCCGATCACTAGAGCTACTGGGTATCGTGCTTCTAGAGCTATGCTTCGGCCAGCTACTCGAGGATCAGGACTGTCGTAAGTGCTGGCCTTCAGGAGACGACGAGATGCAGAAGTATGCGTTTGATTTCGTCGCAGCGCGGCAATGGAACGACGAAGTCAACGAGGAGGCGGGTCCTGACTTCGATGAGGCCATCCGATGGTGCTTCGAAGGGCACCGTAACACGCCTCCCGAGAATTGGCGACAGGAGATGCTACGGCATGTCGTCCAGCCTATTGAGAGATGTCATAGGTATCTTTCCGAGGGACGGTGAACATAAACAATAGGACTTTGGGAAACGTGGGTGTATAGGGTCTCAAACAAAGGGGTCTGAAACCCATGTCTCAAACGATATAGCACTGTGTAATATCTCCGGGAGTTCCAGAGCCGGCAGGGAGATTTATGATGAAATAAGTACACTGTATATATCACACGTGATCAGACAAACATGAAGACTGGCTGTTGTAGAGCCCCGTGAGCTGATGATGATGTGGTGAGTATACTTCTCCTGACCTACAGCCATGCATCCTGCCCCCCTGAACCATTGTGCGAACCATTACCTTATTTGAGTCAACTGGTCGAACTGCAGCGCCGGCTAGATAACGATCTTATTCTGGAGGGCATATCGGTCATTAGCCTAGACCCAGGGGCCATTCCGAGCAACCTCACCCGTCATGGCCAATGGGCAATACGTGTTCTGCTCTTCGGGATCATCGTCCACTGCCTTGCAGGCTTGTGGGTATGGGCTCTTTCCCAACGGCGCGTTGCATACGCTGAGAAATACTTCGGGAGATGTCGTGGAAGCTGCATTTAGCCCGGTTCTGAATAGTGGCCTATGTCTTAATGGCACCTTCGAGGACTGAATTGGGCACGGAGGCAAAGGACCCCGTGAAGCCGAAGATGCCGTGGAGAGACTCCATTGGATACGTTCAATTAAAGGAAAGAGAGACAGCTTTGGTCCGTTGGCCTTAGTCACGGATTGAATTCCGGGTTTCTCATGGAAAGCAAACAACAATGTATACCAAACGGTTTGCCGCAGAGCCAAGCACAGCACAAATCTCCGATAAAGATAATACGATCTGGGGATATCTGAGCCCTGTCTTCCGAAGTCTTGGCTCGGTAACGGTATCTAATGTCGATAACCCGTTGCGTCCGTCAAGAGCCTCATGTCGTGTCTATGTATATTGCTACCTTGTGGCGCCAAGCGATGATAGTAGGATCCCGATGTTTGTGTAACGTCGGTGTGGTGATACCACGAACGAGAATACAGCCTCCTAGCTCGGTGTGATTATAGGGTTCAGCTCCATCGCGATGCTAGTCGTGATGACGCCTGCAGTAAATTGAAATTAGGAAGAGGCCCAACCTTGGCAATCATCTCAACGTACGTTTAGCAAACACTAGGCGGAGATCGTATATAAATAGGCGCAGCGTCATTGGCATAAGGTTGCAGATCTCTATTTAAGCTACGTAATCCGTTCAGCTGTCAACATCCCAACCCATCCTCACTTCTCCTCCCGAACACACCATTCTCATGCACTTCTAATACATCTATAAAGTCTAGACTTCCCTACCTCTAGATCCTTAATCACCTAATCATCTAATCACCCATACCAGTAATCCAAAATGTATTCATTCAAGAGAGCCATCACCCTCTTCTCCTGCCTGACCGCCACCGCCAAGGCTTTCCCCACAAACACTCCGGTGGCGGTCAGCGACACGCCTTCCTGCCCAGAACCCAATAAAACAGCCAGGGTATACGCCAGCGAGCTGTACACCCTGTTCCCGGGGCAACCGGACCTCGCATCMCCCGCCGTGGCCGACTTCCACGTGCAGTACAACAACCAGACAGGTCTAGTCATCCAGCAGGCAGCCGTCTTCAGCAAGCTGCCGAAGGAGGCCACGGGATGCTACTTCGGGTGGGCGCAGGACGATGCCTACACGGGCATCCTGGTCGCGGGTGGCGACGGGCTCCTGAACGGCCGGCAGCTCGCGGGGTTCCCTAACGTGACGGGGGGCGTGTCTTCCGCGGCCGTGAAGCCGTTCGACACAGCTACGCCCGACAAGGCGTTCGAGACGGAGTTCACGAGCTGGGACCGGGAGATCAAGGGCACGTACCACGTCTCGAGCCCGGGCAAGATATCCTGCGCGGAGGACGTCTACTTGATCCTCGAGAAGCCGCAAACGACCAACGGAAACGTCTTCCTGAAGAGTGGTCCGGAGGCAGGAATATTCCTCGAGTACAGATGTTAACTTAGGTGTGGGTTTGCGGAATAGGACAGGAACTGGGCAGTCATGACGAATGAGGTTAATTTGGAATTGCGAAGTGTTGTATCTTCGGGGACCTGGTATAAAATGTGAGGGGTGCATAAAAGGGCATTGCATTTTTCGGGTCCATGTTCGGGTTCATAATATTGATAATCTCGCGATGCGTATTTTAATTGTTAGTCATATATAGAGCTTCACCGACGTAATGAGCGTTGTGAAACATGTGAATGTAACCACATTCTAGGCGCTGTCGATAGAGGCAAATGGCTATCGTTTAAATATGCGTGATACTCTATTGGCCCCGGAAAAAGTCCATGTTTGGCTGAAAACCTTGAATATGTTTTCTTGTGCATGGAGAGGATCAGGGTACGTTTGAGGAGTGCAACTCCGAGCTTCGATGTAACAAGGCCAACTTGGTCTAAATCTCTTCCCAGAGTGAGCTCTTTCAGTGGTTCAATGTCTGAAACTTCCAAGATATCTTAGGTCCTCTATATCGCTTATGGGCAGTGACTATAGACTTCGTCCGAAGTTGTCTCGTCCATGATAAGCAGGTTAGAGTTACGTATTTGACTTTGCACTATATCCCAAACGCTACACAACCTAATTTCGACGACTTACTATTGAAGTTGCTGCTATGCTTTCCAGTAGTAGTCGAAGAATCATACATAAACTCTAGGGCAAACATGGAGAGGCTTAGAACAAGCGTAGAAAGAATGGTTGAGAAAATACATTCTGGGTCTACAGACATCAGCTATGAGCGACGAAGAATGTGCCCGAGCACTCGATGATAGTGAAGAGCTTGTGCTATGAAGCTAACTAAAATGGTACGCACTCACCACATAGGGGCCAGTGCCACAAGTGATGCTTAATTATCAGATATTAGGTACGCCGTGAATCCCCAAATGAACTAAGATGACACACATTTATGAGTTGGAATACCAAGGGCGTCATGTCGTGTCTAGATGACAACAACATCTTCGCCCAGCCATGAGTCAAAATCAAAGTATTAGCCTTTGCTAAAGTTTATATCAATGGAAGACAGGGCGAAGAGAAGTTCTCCCCTCTCCGGAATGTCAATCGAGCCAAAAACAACTACTTCGTCGCTACGAGTTCTCCAGTGCTCTAGTATCAAGGCCAAGGATCAGCCCCAGCCAATGAGCCGTTTGCTAAATCAGTCATCAACTATCGCCATTCCCTGCGCGGATACAATAGCATTGCATTCTACTTTAACTCACTCACATCGCTACAACACACCATATAATGTGTCTCCGGAGACGAGTCTACTTCTCGTGTCTCCACGAGGACAACGACGTCACGCCACCACGGTCTCTGATATTCTGCGGCAACGCCAAGTCTAGCGGCGATAGCAGCGATCTAAGGCCGTGCGCGGCGGCCGAATCCCTTCCGCTTACGTCGAAGCACGACTTCGTAGGCGCCATAATACGCTCGGAACCCTGCGAGGCCTGTGCTGCCGGTACCGGCCAATACAGCTTTCCCTTCCAGAGCCAGACGGCATCAGAAACCCACGAAGATAAGGACCGAAGTGGATCGACGTCTAGCAGCGGCAGCGCTACCACTTCAAGCACTGCGTCTGGAGACCCGGACACAGCGGAGCCGCCGGAAGAAGACTTGATCCTGTTCTACTGGGGCACAAACAACAGCTCCGTCCCGGATGCGCTGGGGATAGCGGGAGAACCGACTGGTACCGATGAGCCTTCCGGATTTGCCAACGGAGCTCAATCCTTTGTTACGGTGCAGGACTTCCAACTCTATGACGGCGAGGACGAGTTCGCGGATGAATTACAAGAGATCGGTGGGAAGAAGCAATAGACCCGGTCGCAGCCCGTAGCCATTGGAAGCTATGAAGCGGTGATACCGGAAGGAGTGCCTTCACAACCGACTGACTCTAAAAGATAGAGCAAGTGAGTTGGAGGGCCGGAGAGTCTAATGGTAATTTTGGTAGGACCTATGATGGCACCGTAGTGGCTTKTCAGGGGCGTTCGAGGAAATAGGCTAGGAATAGGGGGAAAGGAGTTTACGTACCAACAAAGATGCGTAAGGGATACATCCGGGAAAATATCCGTGTTTACATAGGTGGGTAATTTAGAAGAGATTCCCATGATAGGGCACATACATAATCCGGTGTCTATACGTTTAAGATACGGAGAATTCCAGATATCCCATATAATAGATCTTTGCTGAGCACGTCTATATGAAATCAAGTTAATACCAGAACCTCGACTTGGCACCTATTTCATCGACATCCACCTGAATTTAGGCAAGGACCTGTTCCGGATTCATTACGTACTATATCGATACCGTATCCCTTGCCTAGAGTGTATAAGAGAAACCCATACTTGCAAGGCCTCTCAATCGCGATGATACAGTCAACGCCGACCACAATCTGATAGGTGGTAGATAACCCATCTCTCACCAACCACCGTTGTAAGAGAAAGCGCCATTCTAGAACCATATGGGCGCATATAAGGCGTTTCTCGAACATAAAAGGCCACCAGGGCGAAAGCAAGGGAGAAAGAAAAAAGCAGCTTACGTATACCCAAGGCGGCATCGAAACAGGATCCAGACCACGCGCGTTTCACGCCGGGCGCTTTCCTCCCCAGCTCCCCTTGCGCTGGCCTTTCGTGCATGTCGGACCCACGCTCCCAGATCCCGGGGTTGTCGCCAAGTCGCCAAGTCGCTAGGGGGGACCCGTGGGGGCAAAGCAACGTTTGAACCAGGACCGCAAGGTCAGAGCCTCAGGGCCACTGATACCCTAAGGTAGCTATGGACGGTAGATGATCTTGTGCCGAACACCGACTTGGCCGACTGGAAACCTGAAGCGAGGTATGAAATTCGTATCGAACTTGTTTCTTGGCTTCCCTATCTGTTCTCAGCTAGTTGGCCAATCGCAAAGCTCACTTTGCCCACGAGGTCCGAATCGAGTTGCTGCTGTAGAGAAGCATCCATTATGCTAATCTGCGCCGTTTCTCGTAGAATCGTCAAAGAGCCGCGCGGTGAGCCACAATATAGCATCAAAATCTGTAGAGCCGTTTTCACCTCCGCACCAAACGGAGTAGAATCTGTAAAATTATCGACTAGAAAAACTCATATACAATGAAATCGTTGACGTAGGGGGATAATTCAAGTCTAACTGTAAAAGATATTGCAAGTTTAGGTAAAACTAGATACAAAGGTATATATGGTAATCAACATCTACGATAGCTCCAAGTTTCCAACTTCGTCTTCGTACGTCGTAGATTCGTCGCCAATGGCGGGAATCTTAGAGGKATCAGCCCAACCCGAGTTTAGGTATAAATTAATTCATCTCGAGATGGTGTTCCGCCTGCTACTCTGGCCAGGTGGTATACTCTGGTTTTCTTGTCGAACCAATTAGGATCCTAAGTAGACTCTAGGTCTACTTGAATAGTCCAGCGAAGAACTTGCCCCATCCCAAGGTCCCAGAAAACCAGAAATTTCTCGCGAACAAGGTCGATTAACACAAATACGGCGATTATCTGCGTCCGGCGCGAGTGATTAAGCAATGCTTTTCTGTTTTCTGGCAGCATGTCGACCAGGTCTTGACAGCGCACATAAATTTAAAAGTTTTCTTTGCCCCAAACGAAGGAGAAGCTGTCATCAAGTTAGTTCTTGTCCTACGATAGCCTTATAGCGAATTGCACTCGAGGAACTAGACTTACCCAGGTTCGCTATATTTGTTACAAAAGACATGGAGTGCACTACCCAGACCTTTAGGCCCGCAGAAGAACACACCTGCCTCGGCGGGCGCATGAAGTTTCCTGATACCTCTGAAGATCATGTCCCAGTTTGGTCGTCCGAAGTTCGTGGGACTCCGCAGTCCGGTAATCGTGTCTTTGTCGGCATTGGCGTCGTTGATCATGATATTTGTCGCGTCGTCAGCCTTGATCTTAGCTGTAAGATACGTGTGGATCTCAATTCGGTTATCGACATCCTGGGCCTCA
Source organism: Hypoxylon sp. E7406B (assembly GCA_000931505.1). Taxonomy (NCBI): domain Eukaryota; kingdom Fungi; phylum Ascomycota; class Sordariomycetes; order Xylariales; family Hypoxylaceae; genus Hypoxylon; species Hypoxylon sp. E7406B. The sequence continues at coordinate 80,879 of JYCQ01000067.1, forward strand.
ATGGCGAGAAGTAGCGAACGGAACCATTCGAATGAGCCGAAATCTCTGCAGATCCAGAAGAAGTACACCTTCGCGAGTCGCGTCTTTTTCTGAGGATAGTTCATGCGATACCAGATCGACTTCAGAATAGACGCAAAGGGCGTGACACCGATACCAGCACCACACAGAACCGACACCTCGTACTTGAACACATCTTCAGAAGCAGATCCAAAAGGACCGTCGATGTAGACACGAGGGAGGACCCTTCTCAAGGCGGGGTCCACGTCGCTGTTCTGGTTATCAACTCCAACGACCTTCGAGGAGTCCTTGCCTTCCTTCTTTCCAAAGTCACATCCAAGGGCCGCAGATACTTGTCTAGTAAAGTCACCAACCACACGCATATGGATCGATATGTAATCTTCTTCGGGCGCGCTCGTAAGGGTGAACGGGTGGTATTGCCACAGCGAAACTTCCGGGCAGCAGAAGAAAATGTACTGGCCAGCTTTCGTCTTGGTGTTCTCTTTCTTGATCTGGATTTCGCAGACGTTACTGGGATGTTGGATGACCTTCGAGATGTATGTCTTGTGGCGACCTCGTAATTCGCGCGCAACTCGCTCGGCCAGATAAGTGAATCCTCCAACCATCCAGTACTGCCAGAAGACACCAATGGCAGAGGTACCAATCGAAACGCAGAATGGTGCGGTATCGGGCTGAATCATGCAGAAAGCACCGTGGAAGGACCAGAAGAAGAAGAAAACGATGAACATGTGGTGCGTGTACCAGAATCGTTCGTAGTTTGCTCGTCTCGGTTTCTCGTACGAAGTCAACACCATTCCCGTGAGCGCAATCAACATAATATATCCCGTCCAGCCCGGACCAGACACCAAGTTGGCAACCAAGAACCCATAGAAACCCAAGTTGTTCTTGGCGGCGATCTGTGCCAGGTTATTCCAGTGAGCGATTGTGTGGACCCAAGAAAAGAAGAAGATGGACCACGCCGTTGTGATGTGGAATGTGATGTTCTTATCGAACTGGATGATTCCATTTAGGGGCGTCTGTCTGGCGATCGAGATAAACGTCCTGCAGACCGGTAACAGAATCATAGCGACATCCACGTGGAGTACCAGCGCCGCCGATCTTGCAATCATATACGTCGGTCCAAATGTATCTCGCGCTATTTGCAGGTTGTCTTTGACGGCGTAGTTGACGAAGCCAAATGCGAAGACGAGGGCGTGGAGAACCATGAAAACGAAGACGAAACTAATACATTAATTAGTATATCTGTTCAGCAAAGGAAACTTACGGTTGGCACCAACAATCTTCGGTAACCCTCGTTGATCATCCATTTATCGAATTTTTCCCGCATCGTCAACTCCTTTTGCCGTTCCTGCGTCATCTCTCCCGAGAGCAACATTCTTGTCAATGGCGTCCATCTTGACCTCTCCGACGGCTTCTCCACCGGATACTGATCTTGCGAGTAGTACGACATCTTGAATGCGGAATGCTTCGTATGAACTCTTTGCGGTCGTGGGTATAATATCGCTTTCGGGGTAGACTCGCCCACTATCCTTCCGAATACCCTGAATTCTTTTCACGCAGTACCAATCCAAACACCACCAATACCTCCTCTTCTCCTATTAGACTTTTGAATTATAATTCGGAACCGCGTCCCTCGGTACGGATAAAACAGTTAAATTCTAATTCAGAGCCTGCTGAACGGGCACGGGGCCATCGAAGGAAAGAATCGAGCGCAAGAGACGATCAAAAGAATGGAAAGTCGACCTGGAAGCCTGCTATCGCAGCTGCCTGTCAGCCAACGCAAGAATCGCACAGCGCACCTACGACAACGAAAAGGGAGGGGAAAAGCGTTTGAGGAAACGAAGGGAAAGGAGAGAAAGGGTTCCGAAGATCTCATGCAAGAGGCGGGAAGTCAGTGGATATTATGGAAGGTCGCCAAGAATAGGAAACATCAGGCCATTTTGGCAGATCATACCTGGGTACAACGTCGCGCCAGGGGTGGTTCACGTCAACGCCACCGCAGCTCGAGCTATTAGGTGATGAAATGCTTCAGAAGCCCTGGTTATTGCAAACCTCTGAAATGACAGCGAAAAGAGCGAAAGAAGCGAAAAAGACCTTGTAGGGGGAGAAAGAACAGGAATGATATGATGTCGGGGTTATAGGGAAGAAAATACAAGGGGCGACGAATATGGAGCCTATGTACCGGTAACTTGAGACGAAGATGGATCAAGGTGAGGGATTGCGCAGTCGAGACTCCTGCGACTGGGTACAGGTAACGCGCGCCAGGGGTTCTTGGTACTGTAAATGGGTCCTCGATCTGGCTGCGAAGCGGTTCCAGCCTTACCACAAATGGTTTCGAGGCCTTGAAGCACGAATGAGACCTCAAACGTAACCTTTACCAGTGCTATAGGTTGGATGTGCGTATCTAGTACAAATGGTTTCGATATTCAGCGTGCTCATAGTGAAGCTGAAAAAGTGCGAGCCTGGATACTCTAGTATTAACCATCAAGCATCAAAGATAGCACTTGCTATCAGTGTATACTCTGTTCAGTGAAGAATATTCTTCAATGTCTTGTCCCGTTCTCTTCTCCCGGACTAGCCTACTAGTCCTGTCTGATATTCAGATCCTTAGCAAGGATGAAGAGGTGGGTAATGGCACCACTGCCCATCGTGACGATACGTCTCGATACAGGCCAAATATGAAATGGGTTGCGCAATCCTCACCCAGGTTGGAACTCTTCGCAGTTGGGGCGGTCTCACTGCAGAGCGCGCAGACAAGAGGGCGAAAAGAGAAGAGTGGTGAGGTACAGGGGAGTGAGGGGGATGAGGCTTGGACTGCAGTTTGAAATGTGGAGAGGTCAATGTCGAGGCCGCGATCCTGATTGGTCTATAGCGAGATGATCCCCGGCGCCTACGCCTCAGAATGTTTCGTCAGGGGTCCTTGACACTTTCGAGACTCTAGCCGCCATGGGCTCTGTAGCAAAAGAGGACAAGCGCTGGTCAGCTTCATGCCCGACACATTGAGCCAACGTGGAATAATCGAGTGGAGGATTGTCGGATCTTGCAGTTTATCGACATAACATTCAAGAATAAGATTACTAGATGCAACTCTTCGTAATACGAAATGAGCTAACTCCCTCGTTTTAGCAATTTGACATGGACATAGCGAGATGTTAAGTGTTGTGGAATGCAATATGGATATTATTAGCTTAGGTAAGCTACCAAATACTCAAACCCGGACTTGTCGGCAGATGGGCGACAGGGTTGCAAGGCGATTAGAGAAGCGGCTCCCGACGCAACTTCACTCCAGGTTTAAAAATGGGAACCATTCGACTCGAAATGCATGCAACGCCCCTTCGATTTGTTTAACACGAACCAAGCAGATTGAATGGCTTGATGATGGCAAGTTTGCTGATAAAGGTTTTGAATCTACATCACAAACCGAATGACGGTTCGATTCGAGGTGTCCAAGAGKATTGTGCTGCCGGTTGCGGCATTGTATTGCGTCACTTAATGCGCCAAACCCCCGGGTAGATCTCACTCACACCAAAAGCATGAAGCTCAACTAGGTACACACTTGGATATACCTATACTTAGATATTTACCTGCAAGTAGATATCACATGCATCATGTCACGTTCATGGACCTTTTGAAATATCTACACTTTGCCCCCACGCCGACGTCTTCGTGTTTCCAAGCCACATGCATGCAAATAGGAAAGAAGGGAATCCTCCCAGATCCTACAACCCTGGAATATAGAAATCCGGTCATCTCATCTCTGCAATATCTATATTTGTATCTCCCTCACATACGGGAGGATTGGCTAGTTGCAGCAATGCTACTGAACGAATTACTGTTCGCAAAACCATCCCATCACCGTATGATTGGGTAGAAAACATTAGTCGCGTACGAGTCCATCATTCGATTTGCAATGCATGTCTAAAACAAGGGGTACGCGGTGCTTAGGTCATGTTTCTCCCCTCTCGGTAGCTCAAAAACGAAAGCCGAAACMCTCTTGCTCTAAAACGTCCTATTACGTAGAGGGATATTCTTACTTGGCCAGATGGGGACTACATTATTGTAATCACTGGTTTAGACCGATGTCAGCACTTTGAATATAGACAGCCTAACTACCTTATGGGCTTGACGAGAATAATCACTTGTGTCACATGTGGACATGTGGACTGGTTGATGGGACGACTGATAATTAAGCCTCCAATTCTTCATCTTCACAAAATCAACGCAGAGGTAGAAGGGAATGGTGCATTATAAAAAATCCGAGTTCATTGCCAAGTGGATTGAAATGCAAAGCCGGAGTTCCTCCAGACAACTCCATAAACTCATGCCTATCTTTCGTAAACTTCGTCTTTCTTAGCAGGTCATTCTAACCTCATCCCTGAAATCAAGTGCTCAAAAGCTCATCGAAAGGCACACTACGCCGCAACGATGAATGGACAGAGACACTGGCGAACGCAGATCGAATTGCCTAGGATGAAAGAAAAGCCTATATCCCTTCCTTTCCAGTATCACTATCAATAAGTGCTATGCTCATTGCCTCCCTTATCGCGTCCTATGTTTTGCCAGCGAATCCCCGTGGCTAATCAGCCTACTTAGGTGGCATAAGTGCGGGTCCAGTCGCGGGCCGTAGCCTCGTACTTCGCACGGTCCGTCTTGTACACGTGTGCGATCTCCGGGACAAGAGGGTCATCGGGGTTGGGGTCGGTGAGCATGGAGCAGATAGAGAGCAGAACTATTAACATGTTAGAGAGAAAATATGCCGCGTGGTACCGAAAAGGCTTACCCTTGGAGATGGTCAATGCTGGGCTCCATTGATCTCTCAAGATGTCCAGGCAGATGCTGCCATTAGAGTTGATGTTGGGGTGGTAGATACGGGTCGTGAAGTTGACCTTGGGGGGCTTGAAGGGATAGTCTGTGGGGAAATGGATGGCTAGGAAGAAGACACCTCCGGCGTACGGCGAATCGCCCTGATATGTCAGGTTAGCACTATGAACTGAACGCGAAATATAGAGTTCTAGCCTAAGGCACAGTCATTGCTAATACAACGGCTGACCGTGCGGCTCACACGACATGATAATTGCGTCGTATAATGAATAGGAGTAGAGGGTCGGGTGCAACTTACAGGTCCCATAATTGTTGCTTGCCAGTGAAACTAAAGTGAAAGCAAGACGTCAGTATAGTTCATGATGGGATAATTATTGGCGGTAAAGGCGTGGTAGCATCGGCGCTCGTGCCAACGCTTGTCATTCAGTGGTTAGGGGGAGGGCGATGTGATGCCTACCAGATCTTCACCGATGGGACCAGCAGAGCACGACGAGGGAGGGTCACTGTGAAACAATGTGTTAGCAACGCCATCATCAACGCACATAGAAACAAGAATCAGGTATGACTTTTCATGTGAGGCTGTCACGTAAGAAGACCCCGCTCTGCCTTCTACATGGAGGCCCCACCTTGGGCTCACTCAAAATAGAGACGAGCAGTATCACCAAACGCCTGCTTTGATAAGGAGAAAAAAAAATCGACATACCGGCCCAAGTCTGCGAGTTCCTTGTTGATTCGCTTCAAAGCCATTGCGAAGATGTGTGGGGTGTTGTGTTTGGGTTTCTTGCTCGACGGCGATGTCCCTGCTGTAGAGAAAAACGGCTATTTATACTTGCGGTCAGTATGGAATGCGGGAGAAATGGATAGAGATGCAAAGGCAAGTTTGCAAAGCAAGAGACGAGAATTTGTAGAGAAGGAAAATAGGACGGACATACCAGAGAGTGCAAGTTCAGGTGACCGTAGTCTGTCTCCAAGAAGATGAGGTCGAAGAAGGATGTTGATGTGTTGTTATTATTATTAACGTCGGACGGGCTTCGTCGATGTGATGGTGACTGTAAATGCGAAAGTTGGTAGCGGGGAGAAAGAAAGTCAGGCAAGTCCTTTCAGGTGACGGAATGAATGGGAACACTGGGTCAGCACGGGCCAAGCTTGCGGTCACTGGAGAGGGATGTTACAAAGAACCAGCAGGCGCTAGTACCGTTTTTACCTTAACCCAATCAAGACCTCCTTCGCTGTACGATCTCCAAATCGAGTGGCTGAGAGTGGCTGAGTCACTGCGTTTGATCGTACCTACTGGTAAAGGAGCCTGGCGAAAATGGGAAGCTAAGCCTAAACTTGGCCAATTAGAAGACGCCGGCCTGCGCTCATTGGGTCCGAAGAAACGGCGCCTTAGGCTTGTCTGGTTGCACGGCAAGCACAGGCCCCACACCGCCACCACATGGACCAATCCCAGGCCAAGAGGCCAGGTACTTTACCCATCTAGACCCCATCCTGCTAACGCCCAGATGCTTGAAGCTGGGCCTGAATGGCAAGCTGATCTTCTGCCACCCGACAAAGCATTCGCCTCAGCTGTGGGCAATTGCCATCCACATTACTCATGTTCGTGATTCACAGGTGTTCTACTGGACAAAGAGAAGTGACATAGGAAATGAGTTGTACCGATCCATTTTGATTACCTTAGGTACGTAGGTACCTGTTACCTATGTACCTACATATCATATCTCTCACGTAATTCCTCTCCCGACGTGGACTGCAACAAAATTAATTCTGCTATTAGTCACCCTGATGGTCAGCGGGATACATGACTAAGCATACATGTATTTGGACTGGAATCGGATACATTCGATGTAACCTACATATTGTAGCTCAAAATGAGATTAGTGGTCGTGCAATGCTAGCTGATCGAAGGTACCTCATGTAGGTAAGCAAGCACTATAGAGGAGTCTAGAACCTAGACGGCGTAGCATTCTAGCGGTTGATAGACGACATGTAGTCAGATGGAATATATTAGAACCCATTTACTGTGAGTAGTTGCGCTTGTCTATACTAGCGACCACCCATATGTTCTTAGTAAGTAGTCAACTTTAGACTAAACGGTATACAGGTAGACATCATGACCTAGTATACCCACCTTTTGAGATGCGTCCTAGTGTCATGATAGCCATCATAATAGACCGGCTTATCCAGGTATTCATACGAAAGCCTGTATCCCAGTTATGGCCCTTCCAAGGATGAGACCTAAACCTGTATTAGCAAATGCCGATGATTTTGGATATAGATTCGCTTACTATGAATATCACTCTGTCCTTCATAGGTCTGAGTTACGAACAAGTTGGCTACGTGTCTTCCGATGCCGTACTCGTCGCTAACGGCATTTCCCCCAAATATTTCCTGTAACGCCCTCGCATTTACAAGCGCGCGGTCACAGTTCTGTCTCTTCACCAAGCTGATCATCTCCGGCGTAGCTTTTCCTTCATCCTTGAGCCTGCCGACTTGTATCGCCGCCAACACGCCATACGCAGCGTCTGTTGCAGCGTCCGCCAGCTTCTTTTGGACGAGCTGATATTTAGCGAGAGGGTTGCCCTTGAATTGTTTGCGCTCCAAAGCATACTCCCGTGCCCTGGCAATGCAGTCTTCTAAGGCACCCATAGTGCCGAAGGAGATACCATACCGGGCACTGTTTAAGCATGTAAATGGACCGCTTAAGCCTTCGACGTCGGGGAACATGTTCGCTTCCGGAACCGGGCAGTCGTCCATGTGAATCATACCAGTAATACTAGCCCGAAGTCCCGTCTTGTTCTTGATAGCTGGCGTCTCTAGCGTGCCGGACGGGCAATCTTTTCTGTCAATGAGGAAACCCCTGATCTTACCCGTTTCTTGAAGCTTGGCCCATACCATTAGCACATCAGCGATAGGAGAGTTCGTAATCCAGGTCTTAGAACCACGCAGAAGAAAATAGCCCTTTTTGCTCGGATGCGGTCGCGCGGTCGTTTCCATAGATCCCGGATCGCTACCGTGGTTAGGTTCGGTGAGCCCGAATGCGCCTAGGAGTTTACCTTTCGCCATCTCTGGCAGGTATTTCTCCTTCTGCTCCGTAGTTCCGAACTCGTAGATGCCACCCATGACTAACGAGGATTGAACCGACATACCCGATCGGTACCCGCTGTCGACTCGTTCGACGGCCCGGGTAATCAGGCCCGATGCTACGGTCGATGCGCCAGCGCAGCCATAGCCATGTAGATTTGCGCCGAGGAGACCAAGCTCACCCATCTCGAGCAAGATGGTGGGGTCATAGTGCTCGTCACGGTATGCCTCTATGCGTACGTGTGGTCAGCAGGCAAGAGTCAAGACCCCACAAGACGCAAATAGGAAGCAATAATACCTACGTAGGACTCGTGGGAGCAAGTGCTCCTGACAGTATCGCTCCGCCGTCTCCGAGATAGCCAATTCTTCCTCGGTAAACAGGTTCTTGCTTGCCAATGGGTCCTGCCAATCAAATAGAGATTTTGGGGCCGAAGCATAGCTTCTAAGAGGCTGCCATTGCCTTATAGAGGTAGCCAGTGGCCTTGAGGCCCGTGATATTGCTGGACGGAACATTACTGCACTCTCAATTGGGAGAAATTGAGAGGAGCGCAATGGAATTCAGAGCTATCCATGGCGGGCAATGGAGCTGCGGACAATGATGCACTCCGATATAGCGGCCTCGGCATTCCAATGGGGCGGTAATAAGTCGGCAGGGCCCGGCATTCGGTTAACGACGGAAGCAAGTACAGCCACTTGAGCCACTTCCAAAGCCACATGCGCATGGCTTTAGTAGGACCTAGCATTGAACCTGGAGACGACATCCTCACAATTAAAGATATGTATTTAATCATATTCATGGATTAAATCTCAATACATAAACCATGAAGCTCAAAGACCTCATTCCCCGAGCGGGCCTTTACTTTCAGGAGTACTCCCTTCAACACGGGGTCCCTAAGGCAGGGAGGTGAAGACTATTGCAGATTGAGCCTTCTAGACGTACGTAAATACTTAGGCTTCTCGAGCAGGTAAGAACGATGAAGGTCACTTCTCCCAAGGAAGCCAGGATACGGGTGAAACAACTTCCAAGCTGGGTGACCATCGAAAATGTGAAACCTGAGTTTTCTAAACCTTCATCTATATCTTCATCTCTCTCTATCAAGACCCTCAATCCTCTCTTCACCTTCACCACTTTCCGATCCAACGACACCTACACACCTAAAACCATGCCCTCTACCCTTACCAAGTGGCGATATATGCTAAAGGCCTTTTGTTTCCGTATTCACCATCGCCTGTTATCTTTCTTCAAGTATATCAAAGCTTCCTTCATAAGAAACAACCCCGAAGAGTCATGAGACCCTCGTTATGCATGCAATCGAACAGGGATACACACTGCTCGCTCCCGGGCAACACCTCTTATCGCCCAACTCGACGGGGCACTCCAATAGCGGCAGATATCCTCCTCATAGATGCCACTCTTACAGCTGCAAGTCGGCACCGACCGAACAGCATAGGGAGGAGAACAGCCGAGAATATGAGGATGGCCACTGGCTCTTCTCACCTCAACCGCACAGCTTCCATTTGCGGTTGGCTACGTCTGGAGCCTATTCCTCTTGCCAGACGCGTGGGGTCCCCGAGAGTTGTAGAGATCGGCCCCTCACGCCGGTCAGCCCGAACCCAGTCGACTCCCAGAGCCTTAAATGCCGCCAAGAACGCAATACCGAGGACGACTTGATTTGTGTCTGGCTGTCGGGTGTTTATCTCTCAGGTTGTCAAAATCCAGAAGCAGAGTTGGCTGCACAGAGCACACCAGTTGTCCCTCTAGACTCGGGAGAGAGGGTCGAGGTAATGGCTAGCTTCACCTGCCCAACAATTGTACTGCAACCTCCAAGACGAAACCGATCGACGGCACAATCCGGGACTGGCCTTGATGGGCCCCAAAGTTCCGATAGCGACAAGCTTTCAAAAATAGTACGGGATGGGTTGTTGAGCGATTTGAAAGAATCAAGTCGCAGTGCAGATCCATCTGTAACCTCCCACAAGCTTACGTCCACTACATCCGGATCCATTGATTGGGGCAAGACTTGGGAAAAGAGGAAGCCACGTCGAAAACACGATGTGTCGGAAGCCTCAAATTTAAATCATGCTGCCTATCGGCGTGGAGAAGATCTTTTCCCAGCATCTAACGACAACAATGACAATGACAGCGATAGTAGCAGTGGTACTGACAGTGACAGTGTATCTGACGATAAGTCATGCTCATATCTCTCAGAGCATGATGCCCAGTTCCATGTTATTCAGAGACATGCGGCCAATTCGTGTCCAGAACTCCAGCACCAGTTGGATGATTTTGACAAGTCACTATCAAGACCTAAAGTGAGTACCAATGTCCTCATAGCTACCAGCATGCCGACTAACGCGGCATTCAGACCGGAAATGACCAAGAACAAATCACACGCCTACGTTTTCAGCTAGATGGGGATCAGCATCGGCATCGTTTCCGTGTTCGCAATATCGTCACCAAGCAGTTTCAGTCTCTTGGCCGAAGACTCAAGCGTTCAGGGTCCTCTACTTTTTCGATCCGATCGGACGCTCCAGCTCCACGAAACAGCAAGGAGCGCCGGCGTCTTGCTCGTGATTCTGCGGATATTTGGCCATCATCTGGCGAAGAGACCCCGATGTTTAACACTCCTGAGTCGAATATCACTCTCCCTGCTGCCGGACATCATTTCGACCCTTTGGCTATGGCCAGTATGATGATTGCTACGGCAGAGCTTGATCGGCTCTCATCCAGGGCGAGTCTTGAACAGACCTCAAGGACATCCGGATCCTCAACTGGGTTTTCAGGGAGTTCTCCCGTTTCGCATACACCGCTCTATACAAACCCTACGAGCCCTAATAACGAGACGTCCGAGTCAACAGTGCTTTACACACCTCCCACCATCCCATTCAATACGCCGTCATCATCGGGCCCACAATCTGGTATCGTGAGCCCAGTGTCTAGGCCGTCTCAGCGGCGTGGACAAAGACGGAGGGGACAGCGGAGCCGCTTGTCGGAAGTCACTACACCGGATGATATCGCATCCCCGGGAGAACTCGCTGAAGAATTTAATGAGGGTCGTCCTTCGCTCTCATCTTCCCAGATTGAAACCCTGCCTGAAGGTTCGGCCACCCTCAATAATGAAAACGAGGATAATCTATATCCTAAACCATTGGCAATCCACCGCAACAATGGAGAAGCGGCTGAAATACCTGACGATGCTTTTTCGGGAGATACACGAAAAGCTTCCCTAGCATCTGAACCTACCAAAACTGATCCTCTACATATTATCCTCAAAGATAAACTTGGTAGTCTGTCGCAAACTCTCTCAGGTGGGCTGGATTCAAAGAGGGAAGAAACAATCTTGGCTCCAAGTCGGTCCTCGTCGATTGGCAAAACTCCTAAGTCTATGTATGGCTTGGAGGATACTTCTGCAGACGGGCAAGAGTTATCGACTGTGACCTGTGCACCGGGAAATAGCAATAGGGCTGCTACAACACAGTCAATTGAGGATGTTAGCCCAGAGTCTTGTCATCCAAACACCTGGTCGGAGTCCCAAGGCGAACCCGGGGACTCGGACCCTTTCTGTCCACCGGGTTGCCTCGAAACCAGACACAGTAGTCAAGATAGCCAGGGTGACAGCCAGGGTACTAGTGAAACAGTCGTCCGCATGCTTTCGGTTGGCGAGAGCGCAAGACCAAACAGATATAGCGACTCAGAGATAGCAGGGCGGCACAGGGACAGGATGGCCAAGGTTGAAGAGAAGAACAGCAAGTCCGAACCTGCTTGATGTTGGGGTGATTTGCGGCATTTGGTTTGGCGTCTTCGGAGGAGAAACTTTGGCGTGATTGCAAGCAGCCTTATTTGGAATAGAAATAAAAGGTTATATATTTATTCAACGCAAGATTGTAATAGACGGTGTGCTTGAGTCATAGCATCGAGGTATTGATAATATTTCTCTATCTGACTTCGCCCGACCCACCGTAAGCGTCTATAAAGGAGCTAGCTTCCTTCTCGCCTCTTAGACAAGCACTAATTCTTCGATCCTCTAGATAGCAACCCGTTGCCGGATCTAGATCTAAGAGAGCMCCTGCCTCTAGAATCTATTTTCTAGTATGCATTTTTCTGGAATAAACCTAGCGTCTCCCAACTCCGGAAGCACTCTTTAATGCCGGTAGAGACCAGAAACTCGTTTAGTGAAATCAACGTTGCAGCATATCACTGCCTTCTATCGCCCTCAAGTCGCATATTCTACTATGTAACGTATAGAAAGAAGGGTGGTCTCATCGAGAATGGGACTGGCGACGTGGTTAACGTGTTGCGATGTCGTCACGGTTGGGACCACATCCGATCCACTTGACCTTGACACCGAGGAAGTCTTCGATGAACGTAATGTAGTCCCGGGCTTCCTTCGGCAGGTCGCTGAACTTCTTGATACCCGTCGTGGTGGTGTTCCAGCCCTTCAATGTCTTGTAAACGACCTCGACCCGGGAAAGGAGCTTCGCGCTCGCGGGGAAGCCCTTGATGACCGTGCCGGTGTCGGGGTGCTTGTAAGCCACGCCGACCTTGATCTCCTCGAAGGTGTCCAGGATGTCGAGCTTGGTGAGGTTTAGGGCGTCGTAGTGGTTGACGTTGTGCGAGTACTTGCACGAGACCAAGTCCAGCCACCCGCAGCGACGCCTGCGTCCCGTGGTAACGCCGAACTCGCGTCCTATCTCCTGGAGCTTGGTGGCGACCTCGCCGAAGTCTTCGGTAGGGAATGGCCCAGACCCGACTCGGCTAGTGTATGCTTTCAGAACGCCGATGACGGAATCCACTTTTCGGTAGTCGAGGGTCAGGCCGGCCATCACACCGCCGAATGTTGTCGAGGAGGAAGTCACAAATGGCCAGGTGCCGTATGTGATATCCAATAGAGCCGATTGCGCGCCTTCGACGAGGATCTTCTTCCCTTGTTCTTGGGCCTCTGCGAGGAATTCGATGTCGTCCACGGAGAAGGGGCGGATTTTCTCACGGAAGTTCTGAAGGGTTAGATGAGAACACGTAAAAATGCAGAATACTTACTTCAAGTTCCTTGATTTCGGCCTCGACATCATATCCMCCCAGGTCGCCGCCGTATCTTAACTTGTAATCTTTCTCCATCGCCCGGATTCTGTCTCCGAACTCATCGTCGTCAAGCAGATCGGTTAGAAGCACGGTACTTCTCTCTGCCTTGGAGCTGTATGCGGGACCAATACCCTTACCCGTCGTACCTATGTTCTTCTTGCCCAGCTGTCCTTCGCGAAGACGATCCGCGGCCGCGTGGAGATCGAGGTTCAATGCGCAACGCGTTGAGACCTTGAGCCTCTGTTGGGCATTCTGGACGCCCTTCGCCTCAATGGTTGCGAGCTCAGAGAAGAAGGTAGGCACGTGCAGGACAACGCCGGGTCCAATTAGGTTTGTCGTTGAGGGGTGTAATAATCCTGATGGCAGCATATGGCTTTAGACAGTCAGATAGCTTGTCTTACCAAGTGGTGGGAGTCAATTGGTGCACATACAAGTCATAGGATGTTCCCTCGATAACAACAGCTAGGTAGAATTATTAATACGCGGGGTTTTCGTTGACATGATGGAATACTTACTGTGGCCGCAGTTTCTGCCACCAGTGGCTCTGGCGCAAATCTGAACTTCGGAGCTGAGGACATCGCAAAGTTTGCCTTGGAGAGGCGTGTGAGAAAAGTTATTTTGAAAGACGCTGCTAGATATATGTATACATGATATCATATATCACTAGCTAACAAGTCGCTCACCTTTCCCTTCACTAACAAGACCAATTAGAAGAGATGAATGCAATTGAGAACCTGGGACCCTTACTCTCCCCATTGAACACCCAACACAATCGTAGCCATGACGGGCAGAGTTGTAGATCGAGGACGATATGTTGGAATGATAGAGCAACGAAAGGACGAAAGAGTCACGATAGTTTTCTGACGATGCGCGCAAAAACATCAAATCCAATTCGATGGCGGGGKGGTGGGGTAAGAATGGCGTATGGTGTATACCGGGTAATCGCGCAGGTATAAGTGGTAGGTATTCTGGGATCATATATGGACTCACCAGGGTTCGAATCGACGCTATAATGTGTAACGTAGTCCTGTGCCGGATGCCTTATACGATGACTAGATCCTCCTTTCACCCGTAGCCTACGGTTGTTCTTGTGAGTCGTCCAAGCTCCCACCTAGTTTTATACCCGCTTTTGATGGTTGGCGATATCGGATATTTGACACCAAATTTAGTTATGTTTCACCCAGTTCCGTGTCTTGACTGTCCTTGCCTCGAAAATTTGCCTTCTGGAATCGGTACTTCCTCGTTTAAGTGAAACTTGAATGGAAGTATAGTTGAGACGTGGCGGCGCTTATAGACGTCTAGACTTGGTTCTTCATGTATATCCTCTTGATTGATCCAATCCTTAGCTTAGGTGTTTGAGTCCGCTAGCCATATAAACGGCGAATGTGTTAAAACCCATGGGCCTGTATACCGAGAACGAAGAACCGCGGTATCGAGTATGCCTTAGACGTTCCAATGCTCTCATCCTGTCTCCGTTCGTGACCCTGTCCTCATAGCTAGTACAACATCCTGATGCGGTATTTCAACATGTTTCAGAGCTTCTAAGCTCACATTAGTGTTTCTAAACGGACCAACGCCATGCAATGCAATATTCATACAAGACCGCCGGAGACCGCCGGAATATAACCCGTAGCAAACAGGCGGACACTACCGGTCTCCGGTATTCTTTATTCCAACCATTTCGTATTCACCCGCTCCATCTCTTCCTCTGCCTCTCCCGCGGCCTCTAGAGAAGCCCATCTCCTCGTCACCTTGCTCCCCTGCGGCATTTCCGTTTTGTGCTGCGGCCTCGGCGCTGCCCTCCGCGTTATTACTGTTCTTCGCATTACCCCCGAAACTGATAGGTCGTAATTCTCTCCACTGGCAGCCGTAAGTCCCTCCCATGACCGTCACAACACTCGAGACTGCCATCGTAAGCCACCAGGCAATATTTCGTGGTATGAAGCCCGTATAGAAGGATACGATGACGAGGTGGATGAAGTGAAGAGAAAGCGCGAAATCGAGCACGAGCTTCGATCGGCCTATCAGGGCTACTGTCGCTACGATACTGCGTGATCCTATTGTCAATATTCCCGTGTTTAGGTCCGAGAAAAAGGGAGACGAACGTTACACCGGCGCAACACAGCCAGACAAACCCCATCAGCCACCCCTGTGTTGTGTCGCCGCGCAGTTCCGCCCACCCGAAAACAAGGTCTAAGCTGAATCGCGTCCCGGCGACCAAAGATGTGAAGAGCATCAAAACCAACGCCGCCGCGTAGTATATACTCTGTAATGCTGCGATCTGGCCGAGGATTCGTAGAGGGGGTAGCTCGTTTGCGGCGCCGGCCCGAGGCGGTCTTCTTCGTCTCGCCATCTTATATGTCTTATTCAAAGGAGCGTAAAGGAGATCCGGTCGGAGCCGATGTACAAGGTGCGTTGGAAGCGGCTATTAAAAAGGTTCGTGAAGGAGCGGATAGAAGAGAAGGGCGAGTTCTTGGTGTTCGTTTCAAACGCCGCGCTATATGGCCACCATGTCTAGATGAGTAATTCAGGTCTCGTGGATTATCCAGTGACGCGGTTATTCTAGATGGTGATAAACATCGAAATTTGATACTCCGGATCGTAGGAGAAGAGAAGGCCGTCGAGAGCTCGGAATCGTAGGCGTTAGTAATTATTAATTTGGTGAAGGTTAGGCTAGTCATGCGCCTTGCCGACGCCTGCCTGCTA
The DNA here is from genome assembly GCA_000931505.1 of Hypoxylon sp. E7406B. NCBI lineage: Eukaryota > Fungi > Ascomycota > Sordariomycetes > Xylariales > Hypoxylaceae > Hypoxylon > Hypoxylon sp. E7406B. The sequence goes on from JYCQ01000067.1 coordinate 96,585, forward strand.
TTGTCCACCAGAAAATCAACCAGTCCCGGGATGACGGGGCGTACGATAGGAAAAGGGTGACGCAGGGGCGCCTTACCTAATCCGGTTAGAATTAAGATTGGCGAAACCCGATTGGGTAAGCCCTCTTAAGCTTTTCTTCAATTCCCGATCGCATTACATAATCGGCTAGCTTTACCACTCAGCATCAAATTTGGATAGCTTCGACGGTAGCTTCGATAAGCATTTCATCTTCATAACTAGCGACGATACTCCGGAGAGTCGATTACCTCAAGCAGTTCAGTTAAAGCCACCACGAGCCAAATAGCCACCCGAATAGCTTGCTTAACCTGGGCCGCGTATCACCAGGCATAGAACTACATCATGGGCTTTTTTGGCCTATTATCCTCGGAAGAGGAGAAGCGCAAAGAGGAGGTCCGCACAGGAGCTAGGGCGCCGGACAGGACAGAGCGCAAGCGGTGTTGGGATGCGCGGGACAACTTCTACAAGTGTCTAGACAAGCACAACGTCATTGACTCGCTAAATGGGGAGGGCAAGAAAATAGCCGACAAGGAGTGCGCGCAAGAGAACAAGGCGTTCGAGGGGAACTGTGCCAGTGCTTGGGTGCGTTATTCTGCCTTACGGCCCCCGAATTCTGGAAATGTTGCAATACGTTATAAGAGCATGGCTAACCTGCCCTGGTATCACATATAGGTGACGTACTTTAAACGATACCGAGTTGCCGACTACCAGAAGAAAAAGACCATCGAACGGTTAGAAAAAGAGGGCGCGAACGTGATGGCTGTTGAAGGACCCGGCGATGCGCCAGGATCTAAGAAGATATAGGCTAGGCGCCTTCGCCATCTGGCGGTATATCGATATGTATCATTGTATATACACAAAAGGCATTGGAAGGAGTTTGGATAGGAAAATGACTGTATGAGAAATCTCCTTTCTATACCTATTTGCGTTCGTACGGCAGGAGGCCAAAAACTCTTTGCAGGGTTGTCAACTTGCATGTGGCTGCTGAAGACTACATGAGATGCTAGCTTGATAAACTACCTTGGGGTTGCGATGTCTCAAATCTGTGAGCGGGCGCAGAGCTATGAGAATCTGTTGATTTTACAGAGAACGTGACAACCCCAATTGAGAGATGACCCATGACTATGGTTCTAAAAATACAATAGGAAAGCAACTGCGTCTGAAAACCCGGACAAATTCGTTACGCCGTATAGCGCAAATAGTCAGATCCAATGCCCTCATCGAGCTCGTGTTCGGGGACCGGATGTCGGCTCTCGTCTTAGGGGTCCCTTCCGGTTACGCACGTAGCGGGCTGAAAGCGACCTGAAAGCGACCAAACTGACTACTCGGGGACTTACCCTCGTGTGGGCTCCGGATATGCGGCCTATACGTATAGAGCGAACCAACGAAAGCAGGATCTTCATACCACAGCGCCTTTCTTTTCATACGACCGACATGATCTGCAGGATAACAATGCCGGTGATGCGTATCGTGGCTTGACTTTGGGTAAAGAAGAAACGGAACTTTCCTTGCTCCTACCTAGATGGCACTTTTTTTGTGGCTATTAAATACGTTACTCCCATTTAGAAGATCACTCCTTGTCTCCCATGTGCTCCTCTCGACTATTAATATGTGGGATGAATTTGAAGGTATGGATTTCAGCACATCAGCATTAAAGAACTTGCTGAGTTGCAAGTCGTTTCAGAGGGCCGGCACACAGGAAAAAAAGAAGAGTAACTGTAGGGGCGCTGGTTACACCTTGTCGAGCTGAATATTTGATTAATTTTGTGGCTGGAGCCGCATTAAATTGATTTCTCAATCTTCCAAAACTGGGCCATGTCGGCATGTCGGCATGCTGAGCTCAGATTTTTCCTGGGCAGGAGACTTGCATAACATATAACAACTTTGTCGGAAATTGAGGACCGAAGACCCAATGTTTGCAAATACACACTACATCATATGAGTCTGTTGGCAGCGATACTCACTGCTCTAAGGGATAGGCAGATAGACAGATCAACTGAAGGAATATACATATAAAATGACTGAGCCGAGGATCGGTTTTATGAGGTATGACATAATTTATTGCCTGGAAATGGAGCATGAATTAATGCCAAATATCGAATCGTGGCTTAGTTTATTGTCCTCTTCCCGTTCAGGGTCCATTAGGTGCCCAGAATTGCGGGACGGGGACTGCTAGTATGAACTAAATGATAGCGTATTCAGTCTCCTGGCAACCCCTGACAGTTTTGGCTGGCGCAAGACACTCAAGACACATCCGCATGTTCAGTGCAATCAATGATTTGGAGCGAACATTGAAGGTCAAGTAGGAATATATGTAAAAATCCTGGGCATGTATGTAAGCTAGAAGCCGCTTAAAAAGTTCTTACTATAGTAACACGCAGCGAAGGTCAAACGAGACTAAACTCCCTTAGGAAGTCCTGGTGAGATAGGAGCTTACATAGCTGCATACATACCTGAAGTATTCAATGCTACCTGACAGGTCGCATCCCGCTTTCACAAGGAAATCAATTTGTCTTCTGCAAGTCCTTCCATCTGGAGTTGAAGTTAGAAAGCGAATATTTCCACAGACACGTCGTACATAGATTCAAACAGTAGAAGAGGATGCATCGCAACGATATATCATCATGATTGTAGGTACATACATTATTAGTCCCACTTATTCACTTATACGAGACCCAGACCCCCAAGCCCGACAGCGTGGCTGAGCTTGTGCAATTAGCACGTTCCACTCGCGGGTATCCACGTTGAAACGGGCCAATCGCACGGAGCCCAGCCCCATACCCACTCAGCTGCCAACTTTCTTGGTCTACACGACAACACAATCTCGCCTGTGTCTTCAACCTGCCCCCTATCCTCAGGTCTCAGTAGTACCAATTACAGCAACGGCAACATCACCAAACAGAACTACAATATTATCTGATTCGATTTCCACTCCAACCACCCGCCGTAACTGCCTCGCCCGACCGACACAAGCACCGTCTTGAGACACAAAGCCAAGGGCGAGGGTTTCAGGTGCCTTCGTTCGGATTCCAAACTCGAACGAAGCCCGACCTGCGGGAGCGAAATATGCCTACATTCGTGAACGACGAGAACTCTCCCATATACGCTCCCACCGCCGGCGTCGTCCACCTCGGAACCCAACACGATCCAACTTTCCACAAGTTGAATTTCAAGGAGTCCCTCCTCCCAAGGCCGCTGTCCACCGCAATTGACACGAATGAGAGTTTCGACGACAATTCATCTTCGCATTCCTCGTACAGCTCCGGCCCGCGGACGCGAATGAATGCGGATGGGCGATCCCCGTCAAGCATGACTCCCTTGCCCAATGGCAGGTCGAGTAGAGACTCGAACGGGGCGGCCACGGCAGGGCTAGAGTCCAAGTATTCAAATGTGAAAGGGCCTTTGTCTGGGAGGAACTCGTCCGAACGCCAGCCCTTTACCGTCAATGGCATATCTTCCACAAGTGAAAGCCAGCGTAAAAGCATAACCGAATCCCAACTAAAGCGATCTTCTGTCGAGTCATCGTCTCGTGTTTCCGTGCAACATAGTTATGTTGAACCGCCGCGGGGGTCATTTAACAATAGTGACATACCAAACCCAGGTGGTCAAGGCAATAGTCTAGCACCCGATACTTCAGTCCCTAGCTACTTACTACCCAGCCCTTCTTCACAATCAGCACCTAATTCAGACCCTACCCAACAACGATCCGCGCCGCTCCAAAGATTTTCTTCCCCTCCGAATTATCCATCCACCGGTGCCTCTGCGTCAACATCAGCCCTTCAGCCACCTAACACAGGGCTGAAACATAGGCACACTCTAGAAGTGCCTAGACCTCAACCGGGACGTGGCTCAAGAGACAGCAACGACACGGCGTTCGCTAGCGGTCGATTCTCGCCTACTGCAGGTGGGCCTTCACAAAGACGAGGGTCTTTGAGCTTGGGAAGACGAAACACGCGTTCTCTACATTCAGATGTACCCCGCGATGAGATTCTACCGGATGACGATGCACTAAGGTGGGCTGAGGCATACCGGCAGAAACGGGCAAAAAAGAAGAAGCGGGACGAAGAGGATGACGATAGGGTTTTGGTTGGAACCAAAGTTGATGAGAACCACGCGAACTGGACGACAGCTTACAACATGTTAACTGGTATTCGAGTATCTGTTTCCCGTACGAATGCCAAACTCGACCGTCCCTTGACCGATGCCGACTTCGAGACTAAGCAGAAGTCGACATTCGATATGTATGTTCCTGTAGACAACCCGCTTACATATTTTATACTAACGTGGACAGTGCGGGCAACGAGTTGGTCCCCTCGGCAAAATATGACTTTAAGTTCAAGGATTATGCGCCTTGGGTCTTTCGGCATCTTCGTGCGCTCTTCAGGTTGGACCCTGCCGATTACTTAATGTCACTCACAGGCAAATACATCCTATCCGAGCTCGGCTCTCCAGGAAAGAGTGGCAGTTTCTTTTACTTCTCCAGAGATTACAAGTACATCATTAAGACTATCCACCATGGAGAGCACAAGTTTCTACGGAAGATCTTGAAGGATTACTATCAACATGTGACGGACAACCCTAACACGCTGCTCTCCCAATTTTACGGCCTCCACCGAGTCAAGATGCCATACGGCAAGAAGATACACTTCGTCGTTATGAATAACCTCTTCCCTCCTCACCGAGATATTCATACCACATTTGACTTGAAAGGCTCGACAGTAGGAAGAGACTACCGAGAAGAAGACCTTGAGAAGAATCCACGGGCGACGTTGAAGGATCTCAACTGGCTTAGACGGAAGAGGCATCTTGAGTTGGGGTTACAGAAGAAGCAATTGTTCCTACAGCAGCTTGAACGTGATGTTCGTCTCTTGCAGAAGTTGCAGATAATGGACTACTCCCTCCTGATTGGAATCCACGATTTGCGAAAGGGCAATGAGGAAAATCTTCGAGACAAGACCCTGCAGGTATTTAACCCTGGTGGGGATAGTCCCTCAGATGAAGGGTTTGATCCCAGTTCCGTTCTTATGAGGACGCCGTCAAAACTGGAAAACGCACGCAAGGCTAGGGAACTGAGGCAAATGATCAAAGCTGAACGGCCTGTCCCCGTAGGCCAAACCAGTAGCAAGATGCCAGAAGAGCTTGCCGAAGGTCACAGTCGAGGCGGGCTATTCTACAGTGATGATGGTGGTCTACGGGCGACCCATGAAGATAATACTCCGGGTGAAGAAGTCTACTACCTCGGTGTCATCGATTGTTTGACACATGTGAGTTCTTTTTCTATTTTAATTCACATTTATCAAGGCGTGCTATGGTCAGTGACTAACCCTTATAACAGTACGGAGTTATCAAGAAGATCGAGCATTTCTGGAAAGGTCTGTCTCATGATCGCACCCAGATCTCGGCTCTTCCACCCGAGGAGTACGGTGATCGATTTATCAAGTTCATGTCCGGTATCACAATGTCACCGGAAGAGGCCGCAAGGGATGCGGCTGAGCGTGAAGCTGCTGCAGTTCTCACGTCAGCCGAAATGGAGCGCACTAAGCAAGACACCCTTCAGGCGCCAGGATCTAGCAGTGCGCCACCCGCGCCATCGTATCTGCCTCCTCCGCCACCAGGTATGAGAAGTCCAAACTCTCCGGAGCCGAATCCTGTTATAGAGAAGGCCCTTAAGAAGGCTACTAAAAAGGACAAAGATGTTGCGAAGGAGGAACAAGTCCCGGAACGCAAGATCACGACAGCTGTGTCCCCAGGTTCGAGAGCCAATTCGCATGCCGTTCTACCAGTTGTTGAGGAGACAGCGGAAGCGGGGTCAGTTGGGGGGCGGAGTCGGGATGATAGCGCTGCTGGGTCTCGGCCCTACACGCCATCGCCCACCGAGAGGCAGGATGGCTTCACCAACCTAGGTCCTCACGGTATCGGAGGCAAGGGCCCGCCAACACCGCCGAAGACCAGTTACCTCGAACCCGACGATGGCTACGCGGAGAGGCGGAAGAGAAGCAACAGTAGTGGTGGCAGCGGGGGATTCAATTTTCTAAGAAAGAAGTTCAGTCGCGAGAGTCTCGACAAGGCGCTGCCACCAGTTCCTAGATAAAATCCACCATGTTGGCGAATAAGTGCTGGAAGTAATGTCGGCGTTCTGGTGTCGGGGCCACGGGGCTGCTAACCACCGTTGTCGAATCGTTTTGAGTAACCTCGGGGGTCGATTGCGAGTAATATCGGGTCGAAGGCGATTCGCCTAATGAGAATTATAAAATCTGGTCAATATCCAAATTGGGAACCCGGCGTAGGAGGGGCGATGATGAACCGGGCTACCTTTTTACAGAGCTACTGATACCTTTCGTGGCCGGTGAAATGGTCTAGAGATGAAGAAGAGGCGATGGGGATCTGGTCAGTTCTTGCAGTTTTCACTGAGTCAAAAATTACACACACAAACCGACGAGGCCTGGCTACTTATGTTGGTGGAAATGGTTTTTTTCAAGCACGGGGGCGCGTTCCTTCTCTCCCCCGGCCTTTCTCCCTTTCTATCTAATTCCCTTTGTTGTTGCTACTGCTGCCGTTGCTGCTGCTGCTGCTGCTAGAGCATATCATTGTGTTTGTACAGAAAGACATGATACCACCATTGCATAAAACTGCATGAATTTGACGAGTTCTACTTATTTATTTTTTAAAACCCCGCCTGACTAGTCTCCTCGTCTACTTCACTACTACTACTTCTTCATTTCGTTGTTTGCCGAGTTTGTGCTAGCGAGCCCCCCAGTCGCCGTCGTTCGAGGTTAGAATATACCGATGTATAATAGGTACCTACAGAATGGCTCTTTCGCGTGGCCCCGATGAAGTTGGCGCGCGCACGCCTCTGGGCGAGTACAGCGCCGTCTGTCTGTCCTTGGAGTTTATAGAAATGGAATACGGTTTGGAACGATATGAAATAGTCTTGCTTTGCTCTGTATGCGCATGTGTGTTGAGTGATTGGTGTGCTGTCGAAGAATGTGGTTTGCTCCGACGCTGGTTACATTCCAAATAGTCGGGTTGTCTTTGGGAGTAATGTTTAAGAGCTGTTCCTAGTGACAAATGCCCTCGTCTTCAGCCATACTGAGTTAGCCCCGAGTCGAGCTATCATTGCAAATCAGGTAACGTAGGTACAGCCATCTACACGCCTGTACTGTATGTGGCTCCCGGCCGGTCAGCCAAAGGCGTCCTTACGTGAGTGGAGGTTTGAATAACTGCAAGCCTTGAAAGGGTAGAGTCAACGGCACTCTTGCTCGATACATTAGGTGCCTAGTTAGAGATGACGGGTATTGAGGGCGTTGATGGGGATACACGGTCATCTACGCTTGGCATTATTTCTTCTCCTTCACTGTGGGTTGCCCCCATATCAAAACGATCTCCGAACCGTGTGAAGGCTCTGTAGTCGGCGTCTTAGTTTTTAATAGTCTTTCTTATTTAATAATGCATTGATTCTGACGAGAATACACCATGGCTTCGTGAGCCTGCGTAGCAACCGAAAACTATGATAGATAGTTTCACTCATCCATATGTAGGGGGTAACAGTTAAGTACCGCGAAAGGGTGGTGGTGGTATAGCGGAGGTGATAACGATCACAGGTGCTGTGTACATAGTTTGCCGCGTATGCTCAGAATCCCAATTCCTAGGTGTCGGTATCCACCTCCATGTGACTAGAGTCTTGGTGATGCTCTTCAGTGGAAGAAGCGTCCGCACCCGAAGGTGTGCCGTTGCTCGTCTGAGCCGGTGAACTCTTGCTGGCCTGACTACCCTTAGGCTTTCCACTGCGGCGTCTCGGTACTGGCTCGGTCACCTTGGCCACTCTCGTTATCTGCTGAGGCGGGCGATTGCGAAACTCCTCGTCTATATACGGTACGAGAGACACGTCGTACTCGACCCCGTCGACAAGCTCGACATACGCCGCGATGCTTACAAAGAACCTTGCTAAAAAATTCTGACGCGGGCGACCGACGACTAGTGTACGGAGGCCATCCTTTCCAAATATCGCATAGCCCTTCTTGAAACCTGCGACGTAGAAGTCTATGGCAAGCTTCAGACTCTCGTGGGTAGCGTTCGGTATCTTTTTCTTCAAGATGTGCTTCGGGACCTGAGACCAGCGGCTTGTCTCCCACATGTCCAGCCAGGAGTAATTGTCGTCGTCGTCCATGAACTGCTTGGAATAGGCCGTAGCATAGTCGAAGAGCTCTGTGAGGCACTTTAGAATATTCAACGTGTCGAAGATATGCCGGTTGAAGGTGTTGAGGAGGAGGAACTGCCTCACGCCTGCCAGCTCCAGGCCGCGCGGCACCTCACAGTCGCTGAAGTCCAAGCCTTCGATTCTTGTCAGGAGCGCGATAGTCTCGTCCTCTCCCCGCTTCTCCAGATTCTCACCACGCGGGATTCCGCGTGTAGACTTGCGTTCAGGCATGGTTGCTATGGCGCGTGGAGGGTTATCTTCATAAGACGGTGGACTGCCTGTAAATTTGTCGACGCTTCTTAGCTGACGGCGATAAAGCTGCAGACTACTAGCTCATTGTTAGCTTTGAATTAAGTTGCCAGGAAACTTGTGACTGTCGGCGACAGGATAGGGAAAAGAAGTAGAAATTTTAATGTACGTACACTTGATCGGGTCGGCGATGGTTAGGGGATGAAAGGATAGAAGACCAATTTTATCCGCACTGAGAGATGATGTAGTGAGGACAAGATGACAGGTGAAGGTGTGGAGAGGAATTTGTCGCAATTCAATCTATGATGAATCAGTCATGCCTGTGAGTAGAAGGATGATTAGAAGAGTAATTACTTACGATTCAGATTGTTGTCTTCTCTTGTCAGATGCCAACTATCTGGGAGTCGGGTGCATGGGTCTTGCTAAGAAACTGATGTGGAATTGAAAGGGAGTTTCTTTAGGTCGCTTTATCGGAAGATCAGGTTCAGGTAGAAGGAGAGAAGATTAACGGCGTTGGTGCACTCAAGGTAATGTGAAATAGGGGGGTCGGTGCACATTCCCAGGTGTGCACACAAGCTACCTCAGGCACCTAAGGTAGGTGCAATAACGCGGCTTAATCGAACGTTGACGCGATGATATTGATAAGTATCAGTACAGATGAATGGTGTGAAGCGCGAAGTGTAGAGTTAGAGTAAGGAAGACTGTTTGGCCGACGGTGTCGCGGTTGAAATTTGGTCGCAACGCGTCAAGCACACTGTGCTAAAGGCAGTCGGATCTTTGCTCTTTCCCCTTTATTGATGTAACTGAGTCATCTTCATGCAGGAGCAGAGAAATACAAGCGAAAACAGCTGTAAAAACACTGTTCCCCCGGAAGGGATTTTATGTAAGCAGTCGTCCTGGTCAGGTAGAAAGATTTTATTGCGGGATAGGAGGCAGTTACCCACAAGATGTGTACGATCATACTTCCGTACTTGCGTGTTGACAGCTGTTGATAATATCCTTAAACTTGTACAATCGATATCTTGTACTTAGGTACGTAGGGATCTTATTGTATCCTGATTTCTAGTTTGTATGATCCAGGACTCTGGTGACCTCTCTTCGCAAAGGATACACTCTTGAGCAGGTTGTTGCTATGTGACAATATCTCGAGCTTATTGTGATTTCGGTAAGCGTCACTTTGTCCCATCATTGCCCCTATTTAGAAACAGTGTTGAATATTTCCTTAAACCCCGGCTTCTTCCCTTAATTATCAAGAGGTAAAAGCTGAAGGGATATCCAACATGATATTGGGAGAGGCTCGTATATGGATCATACAAACGGGTTGATGATATGTTGTCTTGTACACCTCCTACCGTTGTGTCTTCTCATCGGAACCCGGTGAGTGCTCCGAATGAATAACATGTCAAGTCGTTTACGTTCAAGAAGTACGAGGCACCCATTATCTTGGGATATGCCTACTACCCGTGGAAGGGTTTTGGGTTTTATATTCCTTTATTAGGGAATCTGTGGAAATCTGCCAAAAGAGAATGCCCAAGGCCAGTCTAAAGTACATGTCTCCTAGGTCTCGGACTGGTGATGTGTGCGGCTTGCGTTCGCTCTAAGAGCGAGACAAAAAAAATTAGAGAGCAGTCGGTCCCGGAGTAAAGTTGCTGTCCTATTCTCGCCAATTAACACCTTGCGAATCATAACATGAGGGCAATAAGGTGACAACACTAACAGCGAGGGCTAATGATGTGTGTTGTGTTCAGAATGTTGACGCACGAGGCTCAGCACCCACATGGTTATTGTAGGCAGAGTCGACGTCAAATCCGTGTCACGGGGGTTGAGCCCGCCTCACTAGCCTCAGTGTTGGCGTCAGAAGCTTCTTCCGAACTTCCAGTCGTTGTGGGAAGCATTGTTTGCGGCGCGGGTCTTCCGGCGGCGCCCGTGGTCTGGCCCGAGGCGGCGACGGCTTCCTGGTCAACGGCATGGCCATTGGTAGCGTTTGAGATGGTTTTGTGTGCAGCGGCCATCGCATCGCGCTCACCCTTCATCTGCGTACAATCGGCTTCAACCTTAGATACTCGAAGCTCCAGCATTATGATCCTACGCAAGGCTTCGTTAAGCTGTGCCTGAAGAGCATCTTGGTCTGTAGAAGCGCTCCCTCCCTCACCAGCGTCGTTGGCCGGCTTGGCGGCCGCGTTGCTCTGTCCCCGCGCATCCTCAGCAGTCTTCTGCTTCTTACGAGGAGGACCCTGGTCGCTTGCCGCATTGGCGTTGGCGACCTTCGTCATGGTGAGCACCAGCTTGTACTTGGTTGCCTCTGTTAACTGGATCCATTCCGTAATGCTGCTAAAGAGGCGTACGACCTGTGCATTATCGGTCCCAGCAGAAAGAGTGATACGGGCGACTGTGACTCCTCTGGCTTCGTGGAAATTCATGGAATCCTTGTAGCCAGAAACATAGAAGTTGATCATAGTCTTAACGATGGCTGGGGAGACGTTCTGCAGATACGGTTTATTGAGCGGCGTGCGCCATTCGCCAGTCTCCAAGATAACTTTCCAGATATCATCACCGACAGCGGGGAACCCCTTGCGAGTCTCGTAGGCATGCTCGAAAAGCTTAGCGAGTCCTTCAATGATGTGTGGCTGCAAGATTGTATTATTGAAGCGGTGATGAGGCAGAATGAGTTCTCTGACGCCTGCAGGAGTGACGCCGTACAGCGTCCCAAACTTAAAGCCCGGAAGCGAGGTCAGCATCATGAAGAAGCTGCGATCCTGCATGGCAGCGCCACCCGGATTGGGAACCAGAGCTCCAGACATTGTGGGAGAAGCTCGAAGATGTAATTTCCTTGATGGGGGATGGCAGGCGGACAAAGTCTTATAAACTATCCGGTCTAGCGACTTGATATGCTGTACTCGACAGGGGCGGAAACTATAGTATATCAATTAGTTCTGAGCTAGATCAATAAAAACGAAAGGTCATACGTCGATAACAGTGTGCAAGAGAGGATGGGGAATGATTAAGTGTACGCTCTTCTACCGAGTAAACGATGGCAAGAGTAATAACAAAGGGTTTATGGTTGCGTATTACTCACTCGGATATATCACCGCAACGATGAGATGGCAGCTATAAGTGTAAGGCAATATTGGCGTGGTTGAGTCAGGAATTGACAGTCAAACAATGGCCTGAGGGAGACTCTGAATCGATTGTATGTCTTGACGATGAATACGGGCGAGTGTATGCTTCTGATCAGAACAGCGGGTGAAAGCAGGGCTGATGTTCATGAAACAAAAGTATGAAGCCTCAATGGTAGAAGATTTGGTGCACGAAGCCTTGCGGTGGTTGGTTTCAATTCGGAAAGAAAAGAAATTTCTTAGACAGCACCAAGCGATCCAAAATAATAGCCAGGAGCCGAGAACTGACACTCGCCTTGCGCCTAAACCGGAGTTGGTTCGGTTGTCTGCTAAGAGAAGATGAACCAATCAGTAAAACTGACCTGACTGGGTGTAGATGGGGAGGTCTTGGAAGGCAACCATCGGTCTTACCAGGCATGAATATTGTGGCGGAGAGGTGTTGGTGGTACGGAGAAAGAGCACCACAGTGGACACTCTGATGGATTGGCAATGTGATGTTAAGATAGCCTTGATGATTGGTGCTTGTGTAGTTTGTGAAGGTTCGGGCGTGTCAAGATTGTCAATAGAGAAGGTACAAAGGTGACACCGCTTTAGCACCGCCCGAGCCTCCTTCAAGAACACGAACCCTCTCTCGTCTTATTTAAGAATGCATATGGTCGTACTTTGACGAATCTACTGGTTTATATGCCGTTATAGAAGTCTGGGAAATATCCATGAGTTCGTTATTGCAAGTACGGGTTTTACTACCTACAACTTATTCAGGAGTCTCTCCTCAATAAATGCCCTTTTCCTACATGTCAGTCAGAATCATCAGCTGTCTATTTGTTGCATCATGTAGACTATATTATCATATAAAGCTCCATTATGAATTGTATTAAATATGTAATTCATTTCCTCTAAGACCACGGTGGTCTTTCTACGAGGATATATCTTTACTATATGGGACGACATCTCCAAGCTACGGTAGCTTCGTCGTCGAGTATCATCAAACCCGTATTATATGGAGAATGGTAATTGTCTTCAGTTAAATTAAATCCCTTTTTGTATAACGACACTACGCTCCTTATGAGTTTCATAGACTTCGTTATCAATACTATACTCGTAATAGCTCTTAAAAGATAAGAATAAAATATAGGTATCTACGAATATTTATATAAAATACCATATGAGGTGTTTTGATATCTCACTACATTTGTTGGAGAACGAATTCAGGTCTCTGGAGCTCACCTGTGTATTGTGTAGAAGAGGTAGGCGTAGGTCAGTTCCTCTCTAGACTTAACAAGCAGACAGGAAAGCTCACCCCGTATAGATCCTACCTCTACCCAGGAAGAGGTTATACTAGCCGTATAGTATCTATATGGTGGGCCGAGACGTTGCAAGTCGGGAGKCGCTCATTATCTAGATGATCTAATCAGTGAAAGTATACAGACTCCATCGTCTCGGCCTTACTACGCCCATCCATAGCCTACGACTATTAGTTATTATACAATTAAAATGAAATAAACCTATCTCGATTTGGAATAAGGGGTAGAATTAATATACCACATATCAGTGTTTAAGGTCTTTTCCTATTAGTGACTTCCTGAGCAAGACACTTCCGCCGGATAAGCCTGCGACGCTGACAGCTTTCATAGGAGCGGCTTCGGTGCATAGATCTGAAATTCGTGCACTCGTGGATGTATCTAGGTGAATTGGAGTTTAGGTATTTTCTACGAGGACTACTCCGACTAGTTCTGATGTCTGTCATACTCGGTATAAACACCGGGAGGTTTCTCTTCCATACGATGGGTTCCCTTCCACCCTAGAATCGCACGCCGCAATCGTCACTGCTACTACTCGAAAATGTTGGTCAAGAAGCTTAGATTTTCCGGAAGTTCATCCGGCGATGACACAGCTACCTAGTACATCCTGCAGATGTCATTCAGGTTACTCTGTATCGTAAGACTGAAGAACGGGTACCGGTGGTCGGCGTCTCAAACCAGAAGAGTTGCCCGCAGGAATGCTGATAATCGTCTGCATCTGGTAATTAATAACTATTTCCACCTGATTTAAAGCGGTGTCTACTTGCAAAATAGATGGCCAGCATGTAGTTCATGCACTTCGTAAACACATTCTAGCCATCCACTACGAGCAACTTGATAGCTTGCGTCGTGAGCAAGGTTGATCAGCACGCATTGATCCCGGTTATCAGCATCGTATCCCACACCATGTGCGCTGCCTGCACTATGCCAGTATCCAATATCCCCAATCTACTCGACTGGTCAAAGATTATTTGCTATGGGTATTCTAGCTATCATTGTGTTGATCCTTGTGGCGGCTTGCTCCAATATCGCTATCTACTGTGCGGCTCAAGTGGGTCCAGGACTCCTGACAAGCCTCAGGGCAATCACAGAACGGGATAATCCTCTATCGAGGTCTTCTACAAAGTCGGCTTTACCAGTCTGATCTACAGCGCCGATGTCGTGGCCGCCGATACCTCCAAGCTTACCAACCGAGGTCTAGCCTTTGCCTTCGCCCCATCGCCATATCTCATCGCCGCCTTCGCCGGTCCATCCACCTCAGAAAGATTCCACGATTACACCTGGAGATAGGCGTTCGGATGCTGGGAAATCATCTCGCCGGTCTTCGTTGTTTCTCTGTTCGCCGTGATGCTATGGAACCCCGAGAAAGCCAAGAAGAATGGAAAACTGCCGAAAGAATCGAGTGGCCGTACCTCGACGGAAAGCATTTGGTTCTACATTATTGACTTTAATCGTACGTGATATTCCATAGGGTGTCTCCCTTCCCCGTATTAGGAGTAAACTGACGTATTCAGTACTTGGAGCAGTTCTTCTCGCAGGCGGCCTAGTACTCTTCCTTCCTTCCTCTCTCTCTATAGCTGACTCGACAGCCGACTGCGGCGCTCAGGCTCGATCATCATGATGCTCGTTATCGGATTCGCAATGCCTATTACGTTTGATCTCGTCGAGAGTGTTTCATCGCCCCGAAGCCGTTTCTACCGTACGACCTCCTCGTGTCAAGAACAGTCATGAGCGCATGCTCACTCGACCTCACCTACCAAGTTGCGTGTTGTTGCTGGAATAGCTATCTCTCGTCGTGCCTACGAGTTGTCTAAGATTTAAATATCAACGGCTGACTACATCGGTGGCATATTCGACATCGTATCGGCTACTTAGTTGTTGGGAGCAGGCTACCTGATGTGTCGAGCAGACTGCTTCAGATGGCTCCTCCAGATTGCTGTGCCATTGTATATTCTCTTCGTTGGACTCTCGATCTACTTCCGGAAACCCGGGACTAATATCAGATACATTGTCATGTGCGAGATCCTCGCCACACTAGTTGGAGGCACAATGATCATCAGTGAGCGAGTCAACATTATGGCTGCGTCGGAACACAATGATGTAGCAACAGCTTTGGATCTCCTGAGTATTTTTTTTTGGCTGCATTGTGGGCATTCTGAGAAACTCCATCTTTGGCTCCATATGGACTAACACCATGCCAGATTTTCTCCAGAGATTTCCACCACTCGGCGAAGGCATACTGGGAAGATATCTATGACAGCTTGGATGTGCAACTTAGCTACCCCGTGGGCAGCGATGTTCATTCTGCTACCATCGACGCTTACGCGTAGATATAAATGTACATGATCATCGTAGGCACCGTCACAATGGCGTTATCTTTAGTCTGGGTAATGTTAATCAAGAACGCCAGCCAGGTTGAATGACATCCAGCAGACACAAGGAATACTATGTTAAGACATCCCAGTTAATACTTGCGTCGGCGAGACAGAGAGAGAAGAGGTAATTGCAGAGGAAAAAGCTGAATTAATACGGGCTGCGAGCCCAAGTATGTCTATAGAGAAAAACAACGGAAAAGCCCCTTAATTCCAGGCCCTTGTGATTACGAAAAAACACTTGTGAACAGGGGAAAACCAAGCCAGACAATGAGTACCCTTTCCTCCACACTCCAGGCACATGATTCGGTAGCTTTGCCTTTTTCCCACTAATAGCGAGTTGGTGTGGTCGGTGTGTAATGTCGGACCAGTTGATAGTTGCCTCTTTATTTCCTTTCAATGGGAAACGAAGGGGGATCCGGTATAGTTGGTGAAGTCGCTAGGTAGGTAGGTGGGTGGGTTGGGAGGTGGTTTGGTTTGGAGGAGGGGAGGGGKGTATAGGGAGCCTTCAAGCTTTCGCGAGGCACCAGGTAGTTATGCGAGGATGAAGTACAGGTCCTCATGGACGCGTAGGATCCCCTCACAGCCTGGAATGGCCTCCTCCGTCCCGGAGCAGATTGCGCGGAACTGGTCGACCTTGTGGAGGAGACTCATGATGGCTGAGTCGACCAGCAGGTTTCGTCGTGGGAGCTGGTTGTCGGCGACCAGGTGCATGGAGAACGCCCTGACGAAGAACTTGATGAGCTTGGACAGACGGCGAGGGCCTTCGGGATCTTGGGGGAACGTCGCGACGGTGTCGCGAAGGTACTCCTCAGCGATGCCAAAGAAGGAGAGCGCCTCCTGGTTCTTGAGTATGCCGGTGTTGTAATCATTGTACAGGTCGACGCAAGCCGTGAAGACCATAAGGAGGTTGTTCACCATCATCTCTCGACGCGACGTCTGCTAAGGTCGGCCGGGGATGAGGACGGCGTTAAAGAATTCCAGATCCTTTGGACCCAGAACCTCTCCTTGGAAGTCCATCAACGGAAGCCACTACATTGACAAAGGTTAGTAAGGGTCTCTTGTGATGATAATTGTAAACTATCGCCCACTTGACTGGAGTGACGGCCCCAAGGGATTTCAAGCAAGAAGATTAAACTCTTGAGGCAGGCGAAAAGGGGKAGGGAGTTGAGGGATGTTTATTCGAATCACTTACAGTGTAGACATCCTTGTTCGTTGCAGGCACAGGCAGGTGAGTGGAGGATGCGCTGTAGTATTCTAGTTCGGACGACATTGTGGATGGTTCTGATGTATTGTTCCAATGTGATCGGAAGTTGTGATCGCGTCGCGTTCTGCTGCTCTATGAGGAGGGGAAATGTCAGCCGATGTTAACTTCTCGGGTAGAGTTCTCTGTATGAAATGCTTGAAGAGAGTTGTGATAAATACAAGATAGCAGAGAAGGAAAAGAATACTCACCAAGCTTGAATAAGATCTTGGATAGGTAAAGATCGGTTGGGGAGGGAGGTAGTCAATTGAACAGGAGTTGTGGTGAATGATGTATCAGGACAAGGACAAATGTGTAAAGTACTGGACAAAACATCGGTGGAGTAAATACTGTTGTGACTTTGGATAGAAAGGAATAGATGTCAAATCCGTCCTGGTTTGTTGTACAGATATTGTTCTAAGCGGGAGACAGCAGGTTGTTGACCGCGACGCGTCTTAAGTTCTGCCCTATCACCCGATCACCCACACTTTCGCGTTTTGAAAATAGAGGCAGGAGGAATATCTTCGGCCTAAGGTAGGGCGGGCTTGGCTGGCAGCTACGCGAACACTGTGTTTATTTCCCTAGCTTACTTTCATCGCTCTTTACAATTGCAACGAGAGGGCGCTGTACTTTTTCAACGCTTTCAGGCAATGACCTGATACCCTTCTCCTACAGTAATCCGATGCCCCTTTACTCTTCTACTGTGGTTTGTACTAGGTCAGAGGGCAGTAACATACCAGAGTCACGAGATTAAAAAATATGAGGTTTTGCTCTTTTCCCTGAACCCAGTGTTCCAGATCACCGCCAGCCAGATTCCTCTGAATCGTTGACGTTCAGCGTTCAAACTTCTCCATCACCGTCTCCCCCCCACACCAGACGAAATCACGCCATAAAAAGGTCCCCACCCGAGAGAAAATCCTCCTTACAGTATGATAGGCCAGGGGTACATGCCGGTAAGGAAGACAATAGGGGTTTTAAAGGGTCTAACACATATACAATCATCTCTGCGTTTTCCATAGCGTAATAGAGAGACGACGCGGGCTTTAAAATAAGAAATAGGGGGAAGCCCGGGGTAGAATTAATCATGATTATCCCAGTCTTGTAGCATGGACATAGGGACAACGTCAAATGTACATTGTCATATTCCGGATACCTTAGGTAGACAAACACGTAATCGTCGTAGAGGAATGTCGTAGACAGGCAGTGCCGTTGAATTTGAGCTCCGAGAATTTGGCGAAACTGCTTCTGTAATCGACCTCATATTGTCAGGGGGAGCGTAACCACCATGCTGGCATACTTTGTCATAAGGAGAATAGGCCTCCTTAACTATATATGTTGTGTTGTATATCATGTATACCTACTATTTCCTGAAATTGATATGTAGGATTCATAGGTTGTTGTAGCTTGGTAATGATGAACGTAGAGCGACCTGATGGTGTGTAAGAGAACCGACACATACTCTTATCCCAGGTAACGATGGTAAGATAATACGCTGTGATTAGCTGTCCTGCCATTTTATATAAAGCTAACCGCCAACAAGCAAATCAATCCCATCAAGAGAAAAATGATGTTTTCATAAACCGCTGTTTTACCCATGTGACCTCGCAATCGCTCCTGACCGGGACCAGGAAATATTATTCCCTACTACCTCCTTACTTTATTGTAATTGACTAACCCCACGTCCTCTCACTTCCAACGAACGAATTTTATCGCTATTTTCCTTAAAGATATCGTTTTACTTTTCCCCTTGACGTCGTTAATGGAATCTGTAAGAGGGTTTACCGAATCGGGAATCCCCGTCGAGCTCGTTTCCCAGAAGAACTTCCTCTCTCCGGACTGCTTTACGTGGGCTGTCTGATTCTATTACGAAATGGCAATTGAATAGGAGTATCAGAATCACCACTGTAGTCAAGCTGTCCGTCGTAAATAAGAAGCATAGTCCTCGTCAGTATCTTGTTCGTGGTCGACGTCATTATCGTCAGGTACCGATGACAAATCCGAAGTGAAAGCCGATTCAAGGTCTTCGTTAACGCGGAGACTGTCATCATCTTCAGAAGACGGAGCTCTTCCAGGGCTTGTGGGGGAGTTTTTCCCGTTACACTTGGCTTTCCTCTGAAGTCTGACATCGCTTATCAGACTCATGGCCATGTAAAACGGCACGTCGTCGGGAATGGATCCCAATCTTCTCCCGTGAGCTTGACTACCTGTACGGGGATCCCAGTATGTTTGGAGATGTGTCTTGCGATTCCATGCATCTATGGTTCGCTGCATCATGTACTTGTTGTCCCTAGCTTCTTCCTAGTCCTTTGGCACTAAGCATCGCAGCGCACTCTCTCTTGATTTAGCGTAGAAGTGGGCGATATGGGAAAGGTATTTATGGGCATAGGGATCTCCAGTGTCGGTCTGGCGCATTAATTCGAGGCGACGCCACACTACTAGCCAGAACGACTCCATCCCCAACCAACCAACTCCATAGTCGTCATATGCGGAGTGACAACATCTGAAGACATCCCATATACCACCTTGAACATCCAAGAATGTGGCATCGTCAATTGACTGCTCCCGGCTCCCGAGGAGAATGAGACTCCAGGCGCTAATCGGGACTTCGGACCGTATAAACTGTGTACTGTAGAAAAAGTATCGTGGACTGGTGAGTTTGTTAAAGGTAGATCGTTTGATGGAAATGTCGTTTGTTATGTCTGCCATTTTGGGTTGAATAACTCGGTAGATTTAGGGTTGGAGTTGTAATACTTCGTGGAAATGTAGTGTGCTGGGATAAGTGAGTGACGTTAGAGTACGAACGAAGGATGATGATGATGAGTAGTCGGAACAGTCACGAGACATAGGGGCTAACATGACGTACAGGTCGGAAGGAAACTACATGTAGCATGACAAGATTCTATGACGCTATCAACCCTAGATAGGTTGCCCCTGCTTCATTCTCAACCCCCGACGTTCTGCGCGATTCAAAGTAATAGCTTCTCCTACCAGAAACTTTGAACTTGACACCAGCTCTTTCCCATGGAAACTACGACATCCTTGACCAGTGGTCACGGCTATCAACCAGCTTTGAATTTCCTGAAGTGCAAGGGGAAATTGCATATATAATGCAAATCCCATATATCACGCTCTACGAAAACGCCAGGAGGCGAAGAGGGTGGTTATGAGGACCCCTCTTCTCAAGACTTGGGTTCCCTCGCCAGAAATATGAGCTTCGGTTTCCTTCTCCCAGCAAATTCTTCTCCAACGTCGAACCGCATCTCCTCAATCTCTGCACGTAGACCACATTGCTCATAGAGGTGTCGTGCTACCGGAGTACCCTCAACAACCGCCTATGAATGATTAGTCGCCTACCTGAGACAATTGACGATATCTTGAATGGGCAAAAATAAGATATGGACAAGAAGGGAGGTTGAATGTTGGTTGTACCTTCAATCCTTGCTCATCTGCGGCCCTGGTCCCCCATTTGACGAGAGCTGTGCCCGCCCCCAAACGTTGGTAATCAGGATGAACTGCTAGCAGTTCGAGGACTACGATTGAGATATGAGACTCCTGATCAACCCATTGCTAATGGTTCTTACATACCATAAACCCCTTTACCCCGGGAATCATCGATAGCCTGTGACCGCGGAACCACGTAGTCTCTCCATAGACGGGCCATATATTCGCGGTCGCCTTCGTCCGGCCAAACTTCCTCGACATTCTCGACCTTCTCGAGCTCTGCAGGAGGGGCTTCCTTCATATGCGTCCAGATAGCGATGCCAATAATACGCTCCCCACCACTCGGACCATCTCGGATAACTGCCTTCAAGAACTCGGAGTTCTCGGCCGATTGCTTCCATTTTAATAGGCGTTTGGAACCCTGTGCTTGTCCTGATGGCGTATCATGGTCTGGAAAGTATATGTCCACAAAGGGCGCGTTGTGGGCGAAGCTCTTGGAGAGGACCTGGAAACAGATGGGGATGTCTTCGTCGGAAAGCAAGGCTACGTCTACTTTATTCGAGGCCGCCATTTTTACAACAAGTTATTAATGAAGCTGATGTATATGCGGTGCTAATCAATCCCAACAAGGTATGGGAGAGGAAGAGGAAGATGTCTTGCACAAAGCGGAAGCGGGGTGGAGGTAAGGGAGGTACGTAGGTAGGACCAGCTGACAGAGCAAACTACAGCAGCTTCTGTGCTACGTTTCATGGAGCTAGCTCACGTCGTGACGGCTTCTTTTCCCAGCCAGTGACCAATACAAATTCCGTATATTATATGAGTTCGTAATGTCCGTTCGGTTCTAAAATCCCTCCAGTTATGCCCAGCACAAAACTTTAGACATTTATCAATGAATTACCTCAAGTATAGCCGATATGGTAGCCAGAGCGCTCCACTACACCTAATCGGGCGGGGCCCATAGCGGGCATTGGCGGATACTACAGGCTCGCTCTCCGCCTAACCTAGCCCCGGAGATCCGTGACTTACCCCCGGGGAATAAATGAGCATCACTCCGCTCCGTAAGGTATGAAAGTCCACGGAGGGGAAATAAGTCGAATAGGAATGATTACCTGATTAATCAATGAAATAATCGTGTAAAGAGAAAAAGAAGATAGAAGCCCTAAGGAAATCCATATCAAGCACCTGACGGAGCGCAAGCGCTTTCGGTATCGGTACCGGTACGGTCCTTCGGATAGATCTGCCACGCCACCCCCACTGTTGGATATACAAACCGTTGGCAAGGAATAGCCAACTACTACTGAATTAATCAGTGGAAGACTGTGATCCCTCTTCACGGGATCCAGGCGTGTGTCGAGTAGTAGCGCTCATTAGGCACCCACAGCATGGCGGCATAGCACCAATATCACCTTTCCCTTCACCTTCTGCCATGCCAACCAACCTCTGTCCTCATCATTCTCATCCTAATCCTCACTCTCATCGTCAATCCCGCTATCATGTATGTACATGGCGGACCAAAAGGCCGCCTCACATTTCCTTTGTCACGAGCGAGTTCCCGTCGCACTAGGCCACGCACTAGAGATTGTGCTTCGATCACTGGCAACCCGCAGCACGGTTCCTATGGCACATGAATCTTGAAGTGTGACAGGTAGTCCTTGGCACATTCACGCCCGTGTGGCCCGAAGCCGGAATGTAGATGTTGGAGTCCGCGGTAGCGTTCCAGTGGTTCGATGTACGGCATGACAGAATCTATTGCCATGGTGGTGCATTCGACTCGCCTGCGCTGCTGGATAAGTCTCCAGCCGCGATGTCGCCTTACCTCATTTGGGTCTCGGATATTTTGGAAGTGCGCCGAGGTAAGCGCACGAACGTCCTTCTATCAACTTACCGATGGAATCAACAGACTACGAACTACGCATGAGAATTTACCTACGCAAGACCAAACCTAGCTCATCAGATGGATTCATTTTCGCAGCTCTGCGATTGTGCCTTGCCGGCCTGCCTACACCGTAAGTCTACCTCCTAGGTTTTGTAATCCTATTTAATCGCAAGAACTCCCCTGCCAATGCAATTCGCAACTCATGATGATGATGTATGGGGGCAACAAAAACCAGGATATGTATCAGGATCAAACGGTAAGAGAAGGGGAGAGGGGGAGAATACATCTACCGCCATCTTAAGTTGACGAACCTCCGTTGGTGATGGGTACTTGGACTGGCTCGAACGCCACCCCCTCAATCATCTCCMCCTCCTGTCCCGCGGCGGGGGAGCTCTCGGCCTCGGGCTTGTGACGTTGGGGTACATCGACCAGGTCGTCCTTCATCTCATCTCGCACGTACGCCACATAGTACGGGTCGCCTGTCTCGTTCAAATCGTTCAGCACCGCCTCCGTGCCGCGACCATCCTCCGTGACTGTCTCGTCGTTGTAGCGATACCAGACATTGCGCTTGAAGTCTCGGATCCACACCCAGTAGTGGCCTGCGGCCGTGCCGCCGCGGTGGCAGATGACGGCATGGATGCTGTACTTCTCGTTCGTCATGCCGTCGAAAGCGGTCTCCTCCTTTTGACGCAGCTCGAGAATCTCCTCTCGAGTCATTTCATCTAAGGGGCTACCAGTTTCCCAGATGAGATCACCGAACTTATCGCTAAGTGGATCGTTCACTGACGAGGCTGGCGTCACCATCTTCTTAGATAGTGTGGATTCAAGAGAGTCGGGACCTTCCGTTAACCTGCGCTTCTTCTGTAGGCCTATGTCATCGAGAACTTCCTGTTCTAACTGGGCATCTTCAAGGGTATTGCTTAGGGCTGCTGTGGCCACGGCTTCCAGCTCCGGCATGTCTACGTCCTTAATCTTGAATTCGGATTAGCACTCTCCTCGGCTTCAAATTGTGAGGTAAGGATGTCACTCACCGTGTACTCTATGGGCTTGAAGAAATTCTCTTGGTTACTCTTGGGTTGGAAGCTCTTGGCTTCAAGTTCCTTTAGGCGCTCCTTCAGCGCCCAAACCTTTTTCCGGGCAAGCCAGATGGGAGTACCGTTCTCAGCCTCCATATAACGATCCAGACATAAGATTTCTGGTATTATGACCGGGTTCTTGTTTTTACCCTTAGGTGTGCTTCGTTGGATGCAGATATGCAGAATGGGCGGTAGGGATCTAATGCTACTGTACCGTGCACGATTCCCGTCGTCAATCGGTTCAAAGGAGAAATAACGATCCAAAGCTGCGTAGAGGGTACATCGCACATTGTTTGTCGCGCCTGGATTATTACTTGTGCCATCCGAGGCCTGATCTGCTTCTTCGGGATAAGCGGTAATCCATCGCTCAGGGACAATCTCGACGTTCAAAGGAGTCTCTTCTAGATAGGAGACCGAGCCGTTGGCCGGATATCCCTGTTTAGTTTTGATCGTATAATTTACGATCATAGTGAAGAACGTCTCCGTAATCTTATCGGCCTGTAGGTCTGGCTTTCCTGGCATGGGCCCATCCGATCGGATTGCACGCATGAAATGCTCAAGTATATTACCGATAATTTCACCTACGTCCTGTTGTGATGTCCCCGAACGATCGGAATGTTCTAGACGACGTGACACTTCTGCAATTTTGGCATCAAGGGTCCAGGATTCGGTTGAGTCTTGCATCTCGATGTCGTTATTCGACTGTGAAACGGTGGGAGCTTTCTCGTCTGGTGTTTTCAGCTGGACGTACGGCATTGCCACATCCTCGTTGTCGTCGACTAGTGTTTGTGAACTTCGGGAACTAGCCCGTTCAAGCTTGTCATTAACCGATTCAACAGTAACATTCACCGCGTCGCTGGCCACCCCATTTTCTGCATGGCTGTTAGCCGCAGGAAGAGCGGGTGGAACCGGTGATGGTCGCGCCGGTAATGGCGGGGGGATGTTCTGAGATTGCTGATCCAGGATATCTCTAGCCGACGAGAGCGCGGTGTTCGCAAGCTTCTGTGAAGGATGAGCCGCTTCATCTGTAGTTGTCTGCAGATCGGCAAACAAGCCTTGAAGCATCTCGACAACTTTCAATGGCGTTAGCGCATTGGAGAAAAGGAGGGGTCTCGGGGGCTACTTACACTGCCTGGCGACAATAGCCTCTTCGAGATTGACGCTAGTGCCGTTCCCGCCAGTTCGGCGTCGTCCGAGAGTTTCTTCGTCAAGCTCAAGCTTAACATCATCAAAGTTGAATACCAGATCCCGTATTACCTTGACGTTGTAGAAGTACTGTAAGAGACTGTTTAAGTAACACGTGTTACCGATGTTCTTCAATCCCGGGGGTGTGTTGAGGCATGCCGCTGGTTTCGGCGATGAGTGAGGCTGAGATACTAGCATCGGGACATATCCAGTTGCTTTTACGAATTCAGCGATTTGCTGCAAGTCCGCTGCTTCTTCTGGTTTATCTTGCTGCCGCTTGAGTTCGGACAGTACATCGATAGCCTCGACAATTTTGCCTCGATCTACGTTGTCGTCCTGAATGATGGTTAGACTAAGGCCGATGTAAATTGACACGGCAGATGAAAATGACTTACATGCACCATTTGTTCCACAAAGCCACGAATTATTTCCGCTGTGTAATTTGGTTCCACATTAAGTAGTCTTGCCGCCTCGGAGATGCTCATTCTTCCTGATCCGTTAGGGGAGGCAGTCATGAGTCCAGTTTCTCCCACATTATCTAAAACTTTGGGATCAATGTCATTTACGATATCTCGTCCAAGATAGTTTCCGATTGCGTCAAGATGCTGCTGGGCTTGAGCCTTGAAACTATCGGTTCCGTTAGATTTGGCCATTTCGTAGTATCTGGTCAGAAACCAATCCGGCGTCGGGCCGTGGTCAGTGGAAGCGCCAAAGAATGTATACGCTTCTTCCACAGTTACGTCCACGCTAGCTGTTCCATCGAATTGAGACTTATACATGATGATCTCGGTAGACGCATCATCGCTGCGGTTTGCAATGCAGTTTAGACCAGCATCCAGAAACAGGTCGCGATCCCTTGGACGTAGCTTCGCCAACAGGATAGCCGCCCAGCTGAAATATCGAGGTGGATAGGATGCTAAACAACCTAGAGTGGCTAAGTCGGATTCTTTAACCGTGGACATGTAAGATGCATCAATGTTAGTCTGGAGGAAATCGCCTTGAAAAGCTTCCAGGAGGCCATCCCAAGCAGGTAGTATTCTGCCGTTAGCGAGAATATCAAGCTCAACTTGAGCGTCTTCCATACGAGCCCGTAGCGTCCGCACACGAGTTGGGTTCTGTTTATCCTCGGGGGAAGGAATAAACCAGCATGGCTCGTCACTCTCGGCATCTGTCCCCTCGTAGAACCCCAGAAATCTCAAGAGGTTGTCGAAGTCATTACCCATGCTCACGAGGAATTTCTTGTTACGTTTATTGATCTTAAGTGGAGGGCGGTCGTTGGTCTTCTTAAGTGCATCTGTGAGATATCTGCGGAGCATAACATCGGTCCCTAGTGACGAGGAGTCACTGAAATCCGCATATCGATCTGGATCTTGAGCTCGTGCGAGCGCGAGGTTGCGGCTAGTTCGGGTCTTATCGCCCAACTTAACAACGTCAGCCGGCGAGATCCTCGAAGGCACGACGGCAATCTCGATGTTGAAGAAGCAATCATCGGATACACACATGAATCGTGCCTTGCTCATGGTATCATCATAACCTGTCTTCTCAGTTCTAGGATCATCTATAGATGTCTGGCAGCAAACGAGCATATGATGACGATGGTCATCGCTATACGGCATAGTATGTCGGGCGTCGCTCTTCACATGGTAGTGATAGCGGCATTGCCGACAGACTGTGGAAATGAAAGTCATTGACTGTTTACTGAATGATTGAGTCTGAACCTCGAGCATCTCATGGCTTGTGCAATCGCCGTTTAAGTTAATATCGGGTAACGTGGATTCAAGGAACTGGCGAAGAAAACGCGGAGATGTGAGAGCTTTAAACTTCGATTAGCATTATCTTCTTAAAAGCAGAATAGATGCTGACCTCGAGGATCATCGACTTGTAGGCTATGTCTCGCCGCCCATTGTAGTCGACGGAGCTCCACCACATCATCTAATGGGTAGATGRTATCCATGATAGCAATTAATTCCGAAGCGACATATGTTCTAGACGTGTAGGTAGGCGAGGGCGGTAACTAGGGTAGAATGGCTGGTATTTCTATGTAAACTAGGKGATGGGCAATTTTACTTCTGAGGACTCGGCAAACTTCAGAGCAAAACACATTAGGTGTGGGGGTTGCAGGGCAGGAAACACCGAGACCAGCCCTGCCAGGCTCACCTGAGTCGTTTCCACTCTAAGGCGAAGAATTAACTGAACGAAAAGCTTGAATGATACTCTATTCAGTCTAATGAGATCATTAGTGAAAGTGGGCGCAGTATCTTCGTGAATACTTGCCTCGACAGGTGGTGAATTCGGATGTGGAAAGGACTAGTAGCAATCCCTATGATTGTATTAGCCATATACTCGTATGGAGTGATACAACAAAGTCGGTGTATGGCCATGTGTTTGCCTCGTTTCTCATATATATCAGCATAACCATCGACGCTTTTCCAAGACCTATACATTTTAGGAGTCGCACGATGACGACGCCTCCGAATACTACTTCGGATCCTGAGCAACGACAAGGATTAAGATGGACTGGGACGAAGATGACCCTCTTGAAGGGAGACAAGTCCAACTAGTCAAGATTCCTTGTCTATGTCCCAAAGTCGAATCGTATATATAGAGGTGTATCGATCGTATTCCTTTTCATTCCCCACACAAGGGATGATAGATGGCCCTGAATAGCCGGCTGAGGACCCCTCTCGAAGTGAAGTTGACAGGACATTAGACGATTCTGGGAGAAATAATGGCGCGAAACGAATAGCCACTTGGCATAAGAGTCCATGGCCACCAAGAACATGTCCCTAGAGCAAAGAACATGATGAAGATAGCTCTCAAGTCAGGGTGAGTCGATAGAGCTGGGACAAGTGGCGACAGGGGGTGACTCCTAGCTTTCACTTCTCCTCCAAGGCAAACAAAGACGAAGAAAATAAAATGAGAATATCTATACCTTTGGCAAAATGCAATACTCTCTTCTCATCACTGATGAATGGCGTTGGCAAGCTGTCCACACGGGGATGTCAGACTCAAGAGCGAGATGATGACGAACCAGGGTGGATGGAACTCACAAGTCGCACAACCCGATGATGGATCAAAAAGGTCAAGGATATAATTTCAGAACGGCAGCCCAACAATGAAAAAGAGKGGCAACACAAGGAACCAAAACGCACAAAAGCAACGCGATCAGACGCGCGCGATGTTGCTGTGAAAGACCCTCCTCTAAAACGACGTATGAGATGGTCAGACGTTGCGATTCTTCGGACAAGGCTGATGCACCTGCACAGAAAAGATACGCAATGCTGGAATCTGGAGACAACCAGCTTTGGGGCACATTGTACATGCTCAGGTGCCGGGGATGAATCAGCAAGCTCCAAGGAATAAGCTGTAAGCTGGAAGAGTCCGTGCGTCAGTCATCCACCGATCCTTGCCCTAGCGCTGCCCAGGGTTGCTGCAGTGGAGCCTGATGCTATTGCGGATTATTGTTGATCAGCCGCCTGGCGGGGCAGCTTTCGGAGGGGAGAGCACGGACCAATAGGCGAAACTTCGGTTATTCCAACCAGTCAACTTCGATTCAATTCATAGAATCATCCGAACATCCTAGCTCAAAAGCTTGGAGCCGGACTTCAACAACCTCCTCCACATAACCACCTCACAACCAGCAACCTATATTCTCGAGCCCCATTGCGATTAGCCTCCTTCGGGCTCAAGTCAAGATGGCGAATCGACACCCGGAGGAGAAGCCCTTCCACCAGCATGATGCTCTCATGTCGGGCGCAAAAGGCGCGCTGCTCGGCACAGGAGCTGGTCTTCTCGTCTCATCAATCCAGAATTCGCTCGCGAAGCGCAACGTAGGAGCTTGGGGCGTCTTCAGCAGAACCGGTGCCACAGTTGGAACGTTCAGTATGTTCTCGCATCACCCAATTGGAACTTAAGAGTGTTTCTCTTGGACTGGGGCTTTGCATTGTAGCTCGGAAGGCTAACATGGATGTTTTTTTTTTTCTCTCAGCTGCCGTCGGCGCTGTGTACATGTTCTCTATGGACGCGGCCGCCAATCTACGGGAGAAGGATGACACGCTGAACGTGACAATTGCCTCGTTCCTAAGCGGAGCTACTGTCGGCCTAAGAAGTATGTCTCTCGTCGCTGCTCTACTTATCGCGCTATAGGCGTCATTATGCTAACTCTTGCTTTACCCTAATAGCCGGCCGCATGCCACAGATCCTCGGCTTCGGCGCCGCCTTTTCGGTCATCATGTCCGCCTTCGAGTACACCGGAGGCAGCCTACGCGGCGCCCCCCGCCCCGAGGATCCTGGGATGGATGAGTTCGACCGCAAGGAGTATCTGCGCAAGAACCGACGGCGGGACATCGCCGAGACCATCTCCGAGATTGGAGAGGGCAGAGGTACCGACTCCTCCACTACTACCACCACCCACTCCTCCCATAGCACCAACTCCAGTTGTTGCAGTAACTCCGAGCCTCACTCTAACTCTACCTCCTCGTCACATTCATGCTGTGACCATAAGACTGACACCAAGTAATCGTGTAGGGATCCAACCCCCCGGCTACGAAGAGAGGAGACGTCAACGATTAAAGGAGAAGTACGGGGTTGAGATCAAGCCCGTTTCGGCGAACGTGGAGTAGACGGAGAAGAATAGATGGAGAAACGAGAGCTGTAATAGTGGCTTGGTGCCAAGAAATGAGGGAGTTTGAACTCCCCAGTATGAACAGCTTCGATTGACAAGTCGCGAATACCATGGCATGGCGACGTCGATCATATGACCTCATCCGCGGTGAGGATAGAGGACCGCACCCAAGAGGTACACCCACATACCTGTACATATAGAATCGGATTCTCTTGGTGTTTTGCAACCATTTTTCTGCCTCTATCCATATGACGGCTACGAGCTCCCAGCCGAGACGCAGAGCCAAACCTTGTGGTAAGTCCGTCAACCCTTCTACTCTCACCACCTATTGCCTACTCCATGATGATTATTTAGAGGCTGTTTATGACTCGTTTTACGAGCATGATTCATCTACTCACCACATTGTTCTATCATTTTCTGATTGTCAGGCACACAAGAACTACGACTTGAAATTCACTAAGGAAACTTGGACTAACACTTGCATTTTCAGATTTCTGATGGTTATTACGCCATGATACCCTTGCCCAAGGGGAAATACAGTAGTCCATTTGCGATACAGCCTGCCGGCCTATTTGTTCACATACCGGCTTTGGGGAATCTCTCTGCCTAACGCCTAACCTAGCTAAGCCCAACGTTCTTGCGATGCTCGCAAGAGGGGTATGTAAATCTATATGTACAAGCCCGTCCTTAGAAAAAGCGCCTGCCCTGTCCCTTTGATTACAATTGCTTGCAAACTCACTATCCTTCCACTAAATTTGATGACGCGACTGGGATACATTAGGAAAGATGTGTTTGATGCAATGTTTTATAGTGAGTTTAGAAGGAATTAGACTCCGCCGAATTGTTTGAAATGGTGTCTGCAAACTGAGCAAACTTCAATGTTTTGAAATCCTCGTAAATGATCATCAGTAGAAGTTTTGCAGATCAGGCCCGGGACCCCCCACGGGCCGTGCCTGTGTTGGTGCGCCGCCTGGAGCTGGCCATTGACCTGGTTGCGGGAGCGGCTGACCATACTGCGGAGGGGGAGGCGGAATAGGCTGCTGGAATTGGGGACCTCCTTGAGGCACGGGAGGGAAAGTGTCGTCGTAGGAGACGGTTGATGAACCGAATCCTCCTTGAGAGTTCTCCCGTGTGTTCACGTCGTCAAGAGAGCGGTAGCCGTGACCACCTCCCTTACCACCTCTTCCAGAGCCTTTGAAGCCTCCTCTACCACCGCCACCACGGTTACCTCGAGGGGTGCCACCMCCCCTATAGCCGCCACGACCGCGATTATCAGCTCCACCTCGTCCCTGGTAAGATGAATTATGATATTCGCGGGTGCCGTTGCTATAATTCCCGTTGTTCCGTGACTGTCGATCGTCATCGCTAGCGAACTTGCGCTTCGAGCCTTTGTGTTGGAATAGCCTGTCTTGCTGATCGTCGGACTGGTCTCCGGCTTGATCTTCGCGCTCGATACGGAGCATCACCTTTTCGCCGACTGTAGTCTCGAAAACGAAGGACTTATCAGCTGGTACTGGCTGCCAATGACGAATCTTGTTCACATCCGGCGGGCGAGCACCTCTTCTCAGGCCCAGCACGACGGACGGGGACGGATTGTCGGTGTGGAACTTCGCATTCGCCGGAACGGGCCTCACACGTGCTGCCCAGAGGTTTGACTGGTATGAGCCGATGTCGACTACCGCCCACTTCATCTTGGAGTTCATACCACCTATCTTGTCCAAGATGTGTTTGGGACACGGTCGCGGCGTAATCAGAATGGTATTAGCAAGGTATTTCAGATCGTCTACTTCCGGTACCATCGAGTTAAGGAGTGCGATTAGCCGTTTCGTATCAGCCGGCTGGATCATATAACTCGTAAAGAAGACAGTCTTCCTAATAGCTAAAGGCTTGGCACGTCCGTCCCTTGGATTCTCCCTGACGATAGAATTATGGATGTTGATAAGGTGTTGCACTTCAGCCACCTCAACAACAGGATCCAGAGTCGTAGAGAGCTCGGCCACTCGGATGACTTCAGCGATGATCGGATTCCGCCCAGAGCTAACCAATTGCGCGTTGTAATCGGCAAGGAAATCTCGGAAACCATCGACGTGTTTCGGGCGATCCTCGTAAATGCGGATCTCATTCGCTGCCTTGTAGGTTCCTAGTAGTGCTCGGATGAAGATCTGCTTGAAGTTCATAGTGTTTAGGAAGCGCTCGTTGTTGGGTCCGACGGCCGGCTTCAGTCCGATCATGTCGAATTCTAGACCTTTACTCTTGACGATTCGCTTGATAAGGTCCGAGAAGCCATCCTCAGAACGCCCGGTCAGGAGAACACAGAGCGCATCGTCCTGCTTCATGCTCAGTCGGACTAGTTCCACAATCTTCTCATTCCACCAGCCATCCCAGGCACGCTTCTCTTCTTGTTCCACACCCTCGCCAGTCGCGGCTAGGATTCGTGGATTGTGCCACCAACCGCCGTTGATGAATATGTCAGGGCTACCCAACTGTCCAAGTGTTTGCATATTCCATAGTTTCGGATTGGGCAGAGGAGTCTGGAACACTGATGTCGTTTATGATTAGCTAAGGAACAGCGGTAGGACATCGGAGGATGAGAAGACTAACAGGTATTGTCGAAGTCGTACACGTGAATGGCAGTAATCTTGTCCACAGCTAAGCCTCGGGTTAGCATAGAATCCTAAGCGGCGGGAAACCATATCTCCAACTTACAGGGCAGCTTCTTGTCGAGGATGGACCATCTTTTGAGAGCCGTGATAGTATGAGTATGGCCGTGGGCGGCTGGAGTGGGTTGGCCGGACGCCATACTTCAGCGCGGCGGTCGAGGTGTCAGAGATGGTGCGAGTTCGTGCAACGAAAACATACAACTATAGCGTCGGTCGCATGCCGTAAAGAAGGGAATTGAGGATAATCTTGAATTAGGAAATTTGTATGTATATAGTCGAAGTTGTCGCCGCTTCCAGAATGATATTTGACTTGTCGCAATTGCAGAAGCGCACCTGCCACCAACTGTCGAAGAGTTTCGCTGTACAGTGCATGCAGCTCCAGCCGCAAGGGAAAATCTTATCGATTAGATGAGGTTATCGCTTGTACTGTGTACAAAGTATCCGGCATGACTCACTAGCGTGCACTTGTACTGTTACAGGGGTTCTCCAAACTGTGTGACCCAAGCTCTTCATTGAATGTTCCTCATTGAAGCGTTGACAACATCAAACGTGGGCTCTTCACATCCAAACCCCTGAGCTGAACAATCAGCCTCCAGAAAGCAAAGCACAATACCATTCTATTTGATGCGTACCTAATCTATCTGCAAAGCTTTTTGACTCAACACGTATCTGCTACAATGCGACTATGGCCGCTCGTAACGCCATAACTCTCATCCAGAAGTCCGGGCCTAAGTCGTCATCGATCGAGATCCTACAGCTACGCTGCCACATCAGACCAGGCGCAAGCAAGGTGCGGGAGGGAGTTGCCGCCGTTACGGATGAGTCCGTCGAGCTGTGCGTAGCCGCTCCCCCACAAGACGGCAAGGCAAATAAAGCCGTAATAGAGATACTGAGTGAGGTAAGCATATCAGCAGAACCTACTTGCCTCCTTTCCTTGGCATATAGTGTGCATATAATGGGTCTTTTCAAGTGTATATGTATGCCTTAGAGTAGAATATGTCCTTCGATAGGACAGGGTATAGAATGTGAAATACGGGATAGATAGAGCTTTCATAATAACAGATATCTAGATCCTAGGCATTCCAAAGTCAGACTTGCAAATCACGCATGGAATGAAGACCAGAGATAAGACCATCAGTATTGCCGGCACTTGTTTCCGACGTCAAAAGGAAATTGGAAGCAATGAAGATCTAGTAGCACTTGTTAGACAGAGACTGCTCAGTCAAGAATCAGGATCATGAGAGCTATGAAGGAGTCATCAAGGAGGTATTCGCTATCATTCAAGACCCTAACTTCAATCCTTGTAAACAAAACCTGAAACGCCAGACCTATGCCACAGCACTAAGTATACCCTATTATCACAGCCGAACCGGCCAGAAGAAATGTCCTGGAACACATGAGCTCCAAATACTACCTAGGTAGCTTAGAAATCCATTGCTTCACTCTCATCCCTCTCGCGCTTGATCTTGGGGTCCCGCTCATCCTTCATGAGCGCCAGCACAAAGCTGCGGAAGTACTCGACGTACGGTTTCAAGCTAGTCTTCTCCCAGTCCTGGAGGTTCTTGACCTTCTCATCGCTCTCATCATCAGGCTTCCAGGCATCAATCTCTTCCAGGAGCTCCTGCACCGTCGGCACTCCCAGTGGATCGAAATCTTCCAGCTGCCGCGTGTCGATCGGTACACACACCCTCCCTGTTCCGGGGTGCACAACGAATGGCGACTTCAGCAAATGGTTCAACTTCTTGCTGACCTCGATATCGAGGCGCGGGTACGTGTACTCGAGCACGACGTCCTGCTTAGCTTCTAGCAGCGCTTTCGTGTCGAGATTCTTGCTAGCTCCTGACTTAGCCAGTGCGTCGATATCCGCCCATTTCGAGGTACTCGCGCGCCCCGGCGCAGAGTCCCATTTCTTGCGTAAGCTCTCATTTAGGGCTTTGTCTGGAAGGAGAGAAAGCAGATAATCGGCCTTGTCTGATTCCGACCAAGGGTCTTGGGACTCGAGCACATCTTCCTGGAAATGGGGTGCTAGGATCTCTAGACTTCGACTTTACGAAAGCGTCAGTAAACATCTTCACCAGAATTACCAATGGGGAAGTAGAGTCAGGCATACCTCAGGTGAGGATGTAATGGTCTCCGCACATTGACCTTCTTCCCGCTCTGTGCGCCGCCGCGAATCACTTCGAGGTATCCCGCGATGGCCCTACGCTTCTGGTCGTCCATTGTCCGCGCCTTCTTATCGCATACCCAGGCGTGGGCACCTCTTCGTCCGGAGTACACCCACATAATGTGCTTGAACCCGAAGTCCTCGCGCAGCGCCACGTCCACCACCTTGATGGCCATGGTGATGAACTGCCAGCAGCGGTTGCAGATGTTGGCTTTGTCGCAGCATGTTCGGATGTCGTCGTAGTCCGTTAAATCGATATCGAAGCACAACTCTTTGGCTAGTGGCTTGAACGCGCTCGAATTCCGCAGTGTCTTGCGGTCACGGGGGTTTGTGGTATAGACGGGTCCGATTTCGAAACGCACGGGTAACTGACGAAGAACATCTTTCCGGAACCTACAAGGAGCATGATGAGTTATGGTATTATATAGAAGCCAGGGCCATAATGCTTACAGGTCGGAGCTAGGGAATGATTGATATCGTAAATAAATATCGCTCTGTAATGTGAAGGCAAATTCGCGATGTACGAAATCGTTGGTAGGAGTTGGGCTATGGTTAAGCCACTGGAATAGATATCGCCAAGGAAAGAATCGTTGGTAGAATAGTCGCAGGATTTCAGGATCTGACGCTTTCAGGGCCACCGGTCCATCACTATTACATTAGTCAAAAAGCAGTTCTCCTAGCTATAGTTGGCCAGCTTTCTCACATGGACGATATTGGAGCCTCTGGGGAGCTTGAAAACTTGTCTACTGGCCGTGAACTTGGGAATTCGTCGTCTGAGTCAACATCTGCGAACAAGTCTTCTAGCTTAACATCCTTCTTGTCCTCTTCATCAGTAGTTGCTGGCACAGCATTCGTCTCGGCCATTGTGATATCGTTATCGGTGGCTTGGCTGTCGCCATTCTGGCCGGGAGCGTCCGTCATGGTCTCCTCCGTAGCAATATTTTGACTATCGGCCTCAGGTGATATAGAATGGGGCATTTTGGAACAATTAAGCAAACAACACTTAGCTGAGACTAATTCAAGGTAATTGTTGTGTTCACAAGCAAACTGGTATACCTGGGACTAGTAGCAGGGGATAATAATGTAGAGGGGCTACTTTAATTGAAATTGAACGCGACGCGACGCGATTTCGCGTTAAGTGCATACTGCTGACCCCCCCCCCCACAGACCCCTGTCTTGATAGACCCGCTTACTAATAGTAAGAGACTAGCCTCTACATCCACATCCCAACCCTTAATCGTCAAGCATATATGCACGCAAAATAAAATATCCGAAGCTACGTAGCAGTTCTTATCATTAGGGAGTTGTAGGGAGCACAATTTTTAGTATTATAGCATCGTCAGCCTACCATAGAGGCCCTCGCTAGAACCTGAGGAAATCCCAAAGCTACTTGGACTGTAGTACTACTCGAGCTCCTTGCAGATGTGCCCTGCTCATCTAGAATGTGACACCAAAATCCACCGAATATCACTAGCCTTTTGATTCACTCTTGTGGCTATGAGCATTCCGAGAACGTCTAGGTCACAATGCAACCTAAGAACGTACGAGTCTATGTCCTCCTCTAGGCGACAAAACGTAGATCGAGACTCGTTTTGAGTATGACTATAGCCTCTCCAATCACTCGTCATCATCGTCTTCATCTTCCTCACTCTCTTCGTCGGCGTTCTCGAGCCACTCAACAAGGGCTTGGCACTTTTCTCTCACGCCTGACATCAGGCCATCCTCTTTACCTCTGTCGTCCTCCCACCAGCCCAGGATACCTTCCTCTTCGACTATATCAAGGTCGTACATCTGCTGCAACATAGCAGCGAGCAGATTTCCGGCCTTCGCGACATCGACTAACTTAGCACTACTCGCGCACGCCTTTTGCACCGCGAGCGCGAATTCGACTTGCTCCGAGACTGAATGATCGCCAACGCCAACATCTGATACAAAATCCGTAGCACCCTCTCGTGACGTGAGGACTTGCTTAGCGGCCTTCGACGGCTCCAGGGAACCATTTTCTGGATTCATGAGCTCAACAGCGCGACGAACAAAAGCTGTCGCGACCGCCTTCCTCATTGCGGCATCAGAAGCATTGTTAGCGAGCCGCAATGACATAAACTCGAGTTTCTCTGATTCGAAATTGCCCGATATGCCACGGAGGACATCCAACAAGCCATGAACGGCATCGGAATGGAAAGACGAGTAATTCGGAGCGCCTGAATCGTCCGAGGCAAAGGAGGAGAGCCGCGATCTCGAGGTAGGCCGACTAGTACTCGGCGATACGGGGCCCAGGTCCTCGTCAGACAGGTCGTCGTCATCTGCAAGTGTTGACACGGACGAGTCAGAGAGGTCGAGGTCCTCAATGGAGTATATCAGTGATTTTTGTAAGTTCGACGGGTCATCAGGGTCTGCATCGTCATCTTCCGGATCCTGGAAGAGTGCCCCCTTGCCGTCGGGGCCGACAATCTCGGGCTGTGACGATATTATCTGTACTGTCTGGCCACTAGGAGACAGAAGAGATAACATCGTGCCAGGTTTGATGTCTATCCGTTCACCTAATTTGACTCCGAATGACACGAGGGAACCCTCATGGACAGTAGCTCCTTTGCCCACCACTCCTCTCTCCGCGATAATTGAGTGCTCCACCACAGCACTATCGTTGATCGTTGCGTCATCCCATATAAAGCTGTCGACGATCCGTACGTTGCTACCAATTTTGCAATTCCGGCCAATGACACTGTTTCGTATCGTGCTTCCAGATCCAACATGAGTATCTTTTCCAATAATAGAGTCAAGCACAATGCTTCCATCCTCTATTTCAACGTCATCCTCTCGATACACATTATCGGCACGTAGTTGGTAGGTCTGTCCTGGCAAGAGATTGCACTCCGGTGCAAAGGGAAAGGTCCAACCATTCAGTATGTCTCGACTGATGGCGTCGTACATCTGAAGGTTCCTAACGCGAGCACTGTAGCCCTCGTTGACAATTTCGGTATGGATCATCTTTCCATTCAACTCCCAATCCTTCAACACGCCATGTAGGAAGTTTGCTCGAGGGAGCTCGTAGTCGAAGCTCTCGGACCATAAGGCGAGCACGTCTGGCGTACATATGTCAATCTCGGCATCGATTAGATCTGTCCGCGCTTCTGCTTCGCGGTTCTCCAGTATGCTTGGGTCAAGTGTGACGTAATGATCGCTCTGCAATGGATGTATCTCTTCATAATGTAGGCATCTCTTGGCGTTCGGGTCGATTATGAACACCGGTGTGATACCCTTCGTCTTAGTATTGTGTTCCCCTTCGCCAGCCTCTCGTAGGACCATCGTCATACACGAGTCTCGATTCGCTTCTCGACGAGCTCTGTGTGCCGCCAAAGCCTCTTCAAGGGGAATATTGGCAACCAGATCTCCATGAACTAGGATGAAGTCGCCTCCAATAATATTGCGTTTATCCAGGTCTCGGAGGAAGTCGCCTATCGATCGAGCGTCGGCGACACGTATAAATTCGAGGCTAGAGAAAGGGCATGATCTTGAGTTAAGAGACCACCTCGAGTCGTGGACATATCGTTCGATTTGTTCGTGGTGGTTGCCGCAGTAAATAAAGACGTCTTGGACTCCGTTCATGGCCAGGAACTCAAGGGAGTACTCGATCAGAGGGGTATTCGCGAGTGGGAGGAGACACTAAAGGAAGAACGCAATCAATAATTGAAGCTAAGCCAAAGCCAGGAATCGACCTACTCTTGGCTTCTCCAGTGAGAATGGGTGGAATCTGGTCTGAAAGGAGTCTGCTATAAGCTAGAAGAGCAAGTGTGTTATGTTAGCTAGAGCTCCCATCAATTCAATGCCCCGCGGTGCCCAGGAATACATACCACTGCTTGGAGAACATCTTCTCTTTTCTCTTCACCTCCTGCTTTACCAGATTTCTTCCCTCGCGCAGCAGCACCACCCTTAGCAGCCTTGTTCTGCGACATGGCGATCCAATGCTGTGTACTGTCTGCTCTATGGTATAAGAATCGGCGTGGAAGCGTATTGAATTTTTGGCGATGAGTCAAATGATGGAGGGGCAGTTTAAAGTCTCATTACAAGCATAACTCTCCAAGATCCATATTTATTGCTCTCTACGGAGACAACCTTATAAAAGAGCAGCTTTGATAAGAGACCCAGTTTTAAATTTGCACTATTCCTTTTTGATCGTTTGACGCAGATTGCTATGAGAACTTCACCTGGCGTCGAAATATTCAGGAACCCAAAGATTGACCAACTACATATAGGTAGATATGGGCATCAAATAATATATTGTTCTCTATTCAATCTCCATGGATGAATCTCAAACCAACACCAAAAAGTCAACCGGCATAATACTCCCCTAAGACGTATCCAATCTTTCATAGTAGGCACACGGCGAGAACACTTAGCACAACGATGTACATAAGATAGGAGCAACATCGTGCCATGGATTCGTGGGATATAGCAGCTCGATTGGGAGATCTTCCCAGCCCCTGTATAAAGCATGGCTAAATGGCCCGACCTAGAGTTCCGCAACGGCTGATTTATATTGCTCGACTGCAGGCTGCCGAACACGTACACGAGATCTAGGTCTACATTCGCAGTCATACAAAGAAATAATTACTACGATAGCAACCATCTCATATTACCGTCTCAGATTGAAACGGCAAGCTACCTACCTCTCAACACAGGATAAGCTAAGGTGGGCTTTAACGACATCTGGAATGTGAGCTGTCAACCATTAATCCCTGTGACTGTTTGTCTACCCCTAGATATGCACCCCACAGCGTTCAGATCTCCCCTTTGCGCGTATATTGCCATGCCTCTTCATGATCTAATATTTTCATAGATGAGGTGATCTACTCGATGAACGCAAGAGTTACTTCTCTGGGGATACCCAAACCTCAAAATAAAATAAAAATTAGCAACTAAGCCCGATGATCTGATTGTGGATGTGTCTCTGAAATCTACAATGGGACATACCGGGGCCGTTAAGCATCTAAACGGTCTAGGCCAGGCTGCGCAGGGGGTAAACAGCAAGGATGGGCCAAGGGTGGAATGACTGCCGTGGAACGGACTACGTTCTAGGCTAGAGTTCTAGAATCCAGACCTCAGGCGAAACCTCGTGAGCAAACCCCTGGCCGCAGACGCAACCCAACCGTTTCCATACGCGGCTTGCATATGTATGTACGTAGGGTATTGATGGCTGCGTCCACGGTCTCGATCCGTATGGGTCTGCTTGGGATTGGCTGGACGCCTTGTCGTCAGCTTCTGAGCTGTCGTTGTTTCATGTTGAAGCTCGGTCTCCTAAGTCTAGATATGGCAATAAGTAAACACATCAGTACCAATCCATAACCCTAAAGTCAGCCTTACGCTGTTTCCCCTTAGGTCAAGTTGGAGACAAAATATAGTCGTCCATGCTAGTCCCAGAACAAGTTAAAGTGTTATGCGGACGGTGTCCTGAATGGCCAAGTCTAGCAAGGTCTAGCTTATCTTGACTTATTGAATGACAGCCCTTTGAGGTTCCATCGTCAAGTTGTCCTACCGAGATAGGAGAACATCAACTTATGAATCTGGGGAAGTTGTACACTAGTAAGTATATAGAGGGTGCAAGGTTCTAGGGGAGTCGATCTGTATCAAGCTTCGTGCTTCCAGGGGGCCGCCCCATGCCTTCGGGAGGCTAGACCTCAAACAGGGCATTAATAAGGCCATCCTATTTGTCCATTAGGACCTCGTTCCTTAACATCGGGTTGTCTAGATCAGCAGATCATGTTACCGTGTGCATGGGAACAGAACCGGGTCCGTTCTGTACCCAGGCGGATTGATTGCCTATTGACAACAAATACATTACAGATCCATCTTCGCCTTCGATCGCATTCTAGGCTGGCCAAGCAATTCCCATCATAATATACGTTAATGATTGCGGCTCAGTCGATGGGTACTCATTTTCCTGTTACACTTGCTATTCGCCGTCGCAAGTAAATGGAAATTGCACAGCATATGTATCCTAAAAACTCACCTAAAGCACTATACCGACGACTCTACCCTCAATTAGAGTCAGCAGCGGAAGTCCGGGATCGACTTGACGCTTCGAGTTTGTCTTTTTGTTATTTAAATTAAACTTTCCCAGAATTCTTGTTTGCTCTTTCTGACTTCGTACGTACTTACCCACCTTGGGAAGGTAAGTACCCATTTCTTTCGTTTCAAAGTGGTTGTGAGTGAAGTATAAGTCCATACCCAGCTCTCGCTCTTCAATCACCCATTTGTGTTGGCCCTACGCCGTTGCTCGTCGTTTCCTGCTATCGAGTCTTGAAAGCCACCTACGGCAATAGGACGATTATGACGTCGTCAACAGGCTACAACTACCAACACAAGCGCAAAACTCCAAGCGGGAAAAAAAGAGGGAAGGGACATTCGATTCTTG
This sequence comes from Hypoxylon sp. E7406B, assembly GCA_000931505.1. Classification (NCBI taxonomy): domain Eukaryota; kingdom Fungi; phylum Ascomycota; class Sordariomycetes; order Xylariales; family Hypoxylaceae; genus Hypoxylon; species Hypoxylon sp. E7406B. Next base: position 136,519 of record JYCQ01000067.1, read on the forward strand.
AGAACAATTTAAGATCGAATAGGCACATACGAGGGCTACATGTAGCTTAATTGTGTGCTGTGCGTCCACTACATACATACCTAGGTACCTAATGTAGGACCTTAAATGTTGCCTCTTCTTAACTTGTTCCTTGCGACCCCAACGCCACTTTCATCTCCCTCACTTCACAGCAGAATATTACCTGCAGGATGACGCTAGTCATCCAGTACTATTTTTAATTGACGCCGATAATGACGCCTCTTAGACAAGGGATATTTCATTGTTCACGTTGGTTTCATCTTCAGTCATTTGTTTGGCCATGTCAATCAAGGGGAAAAGTCCTCGTTCATATTCATTCGTCGCCTAGGCGCGCAAACCCAAGCTCATAATGCTACTGTCCAGTGCTTTTGAATCCAAGCGATCAACCGCATCCAAGATGGTAGTGAACATGGCTGATTCCCACAAGCACCCCATACAGAAATAGCCGTGGGCGCATGCTATCCAAGCCCTATGGCATCATCAACATMCCCAATCTAGCCTCAACAACGAGACTGTCCTCAAATATTCCTTCCATTCGGCTTAGGACCTGTCTCTTGGCTTCCTGCTACTGATACACATGTAGCCGCGGCTCTAGAAAACATCCAAGGGGTATTCCATGATCTATCACGGAGCTCTATCTCGCTCCAAGTGCGACAAACAGACTCGACACGGCAGAGCAGCCAGATGCTCACCATGAATAAGATATACGACGGCATCGATGTCAACAGCACCCCTTCCTCGTCGACGTATCGATAACCGATTTTTAACGGGCCTCGCGGCTTAACGATCGAAAATGCTGAGAATATATACAAGTCGGGATCAAGAGAGTGGTTGGAAATTGTTGTCAAACATGCGGTCATTGGTTATAATTCGATTGCGATGCATAGAGTCGTTGCCGTTTCTCGGGCGGCCCTTCCGAGCGCTGCATACCCTCAGGCATCCTTTGCGGGGGAACACCCATTTGCTGCATCATCGCATTGCCATATTGAGGTTTCTGAGTTCCACCCGGCGTGAGGACCATTTGTTGGCCACTACCCGCGCCCAGATACCCTTGGTCTTGCGCCATTGTCGGGGAAGCATGCGGCATCTGACTGGGGGAATGCCACGACGCGCTTGTGGCTGGCGACTGTATCGGAGTGGTGTCGAACTTCCCAACAGGACCAGACGATGCTGCTGAGAGCGGAGCCATCCCCATTCCCTGGTTCGAGTACGGGCCCGGCGTCGGCGGTTGGCCGGGGGCTCCATTCTGGTACATTGACTCCATCATGCTCTCCGGAGGCGGATTCCGCAGGAAATTGGCAAGATGTTTCCTTAGTTTACCAATCATTCCTTCTTTAGTGAATGGCTTTGCAAGTACATCTCGCATACCTAAGGTGGGCGCCGTGTTAGCAACCCAGAAAATAAGCCAACGACAAAAGACAGCTTCTACTTACCCCAGTGGAAATACATCTCAAGGTCTTGCTGGTTGATATTGGAAGTCATAGCAATGATTGGCGTGTTCGGTTGCACTTCCCGAATCATGGCTGTTGCGGAAACGCCATCAAGCTGAGGCATGACAATGTCCATAAAAATCAGATCATAGTAATGCTGTTTCGCATTCACTTTGTTTACAGCTTCGAGTCCGTCGCGCTATATCGAATGGTCAGTCAAACAAGGGTCGTCATGCAGGTCGATAACTACGATTACGTACTGCAACCTCTACGCCGCAATCGTATTGGGCTAGGAATTTGGAGCCAATCCGAGAACATGTCTTATCATCTTCCACGAGAAGGACAATGGGTTTCTTGGATCCCCAATGCGAACCGCTTTGCGAGGCACCCCCTGGCGGGGTTTGAGAATGCATCGGTGGTCCGTTAAACTCGTGGCTAGGAGCCATGGCATTGTCCTGCACAGGTCGGTTGTACGGAAGATTGTTAATGTGCTCGGCAGCAAAGGGGTCGATACCAATGGTTTGGCCGACAGGATATACAAGATGCCGCATGTCATTCAGAGGGTCATGCAAAAACGGATTCACGCCGCCTACGCCGGGTGGTCCCATCATCCCGGAGGATCCAGCAGATTCGGGGGAGCCACCTGCTTGGTGCAGTTGAACCGACATTCTGTTCAGATCACGATCCGCGACATGATCTACTTGGAGACCGTTGAGAATATCGCGGGCACGGCGTAGCTCAAGAGGCGACTCGGACCCGTCAGACAAGAGGTTCGCAGTGTTAGAGCCGTATCCGGATGACGAATGGCCCGAGTTTCGATTTTCTTTCCTTTCCTGCTCAACCTTATTTAAATGGTTGATTAGTTCGTTGTGTACCTGATTTTGCGCGCGAACGAGCTTCTGAAGGTGAAGGATTTCATCTACGAAGATCTTATTCGCGTTTATAATCTCGTGATACGATTCTTGAAGTTGCTGAACCTGCTGCTGCGTTGCGGCCAATGTCTCACTGAGGACTAGAACCTGCTGGTTAGAAACCCCAAACTGCTCCTCCGCGGCCTGGGCCTTCCTAGGTGCCGGGGCTTTTCGCCGGATGTTATCAAGGTTATCTTTCCTATCGGCTCGAAACTCGGGATGCTTAAACTCCCATGCCTGCGTACTGTGTCAGCTTCCTACGCGAATTGTGGTGTCTTCACCAAGGAAGGCAAGTATTACAGATGCGCCGTATGGAGATTGTCCGTTCTCCTCATTATGCCGCACTTTGTGGAAGTCGTATTTATTGAGTTGTCGGACAAAACTTGCAAAATTGCTGTGTTTGAAATGTTTCGGCAATATGGTCTTCGTGAACTTCTCATTCTGCAAGCACAAGTCAACATCTAAAGCTTACGAGGGGAGCAAGAGCTCGCAAGTTTACCTCGAGCACGACAAAGCTGTCGCCTTCGTTGCCCCACCTTACCMCCTCGCTATACGCTGGGTCTTCCAGCATCCTACATCAGAAACGGACCCGGTCAGTACAATCGGACAGGAGGAAAAGTCGAGTAATAGCCGAGGGAAGGCGTGAATTTACTTGTATAGTTTGCGAACCTGGAGTTTGGGTAGGTTAGCGAATTGCACATGCGACAATCCGCGACGACGCGGTCTCGAACATGGGACCGTGCTCAAAACTCACAAAGTCGCTCGAGTTGTTACCTGCGCCTTGCGCAACGGCCGCCATTTCGCCCTCCGGCATGATAGGCGATTGGCCTGAAGCCTAATGATTATGTTTTATTCAACGGTCAGGTATATATCGGCACGCGCGCGTAAAATCGGTCGTCTTGATTGACCCCTTCGAGGAAGGAGCTCGGACGGTAGCACGACAACGAGGCGACGTTGAAATTGGTGCAACTAGATCTCGAGCGACGGTAGCTTGACGCCTTACGTAGTCGTGTCGTGTTCGTGATTCGACGTCTTCTAATATTTCCCCTCTGGGAATGCGTCGAGCTTTTCTCGAGAATTTGACGGTATGCGTGGTATGCGCTTTCGTTATATCTGTGCCTCCAAGTACCGTACAGACACGCAATCCGCAGATAACAATAGCCGAATGCTTGCTAGGTAGTTGGGATTTTCTACGGGCGTTGAGATTCCGATAATAGACGATGCCAAGGATAATGCAGCAGCAGAAGAACTAGCAGCAGTCTGTCTCTCTTTCGTCTGGTGTCAAGCAACACGGTACTGAAGGCGGTGTCCGCCTAAGGGTTTAGGTTGTGTCACTCAATTGGCGGGAATGGAATCCAGGACTCGATATGAATACAAAAAAAACCATGACGAGCTGACCCGAACAGGGAAATGTTTAAAGACTTTTGAGAATGAATTGAATGGACAGGGTGGGCGGGCGGAATTCGGGTACACCTCTTTTTTTTTGGGGCTGGCTGGCTAGGCTAGCTTTGCGAGGTTACAGTAATAAAAGCAGAGAATGCTTCAATTCATACATGTACATATTATGGGGGCGTCCTGTCCTGGTCCTGGTCCTGGTCCTGGCAGAAATCCTGGAACGGAGAGGAGTGGATAGGAGGGGAGAGAGACTACTTCGTCGTCTAAGTCAGAGCGCGCACATACCACATACCACGCCTGGCACTGCACACGCGCAGAGGGAAGCGGAAAGCAGAAGAGGGACAACCTGACAAGCGGCAAGCTTGGGGTGGTCACAGTGGTGGTGGTGGTGGCCAAGGGACAGCTTCTCTCTGGGTCTTCCAAGGTTCCTATCCATTACGGGAAATTTTCCAAGCAAGCGTGACGGCATAGGGTCATCCTCATCCAACCTGGAAAGTCATTCATCATCTACTATTGACGGAGAGAGGGAGTGGACCCCTGCAACCAGACCCTCTACATAGCAGTACCTCTGTACTACTTCCTCTTACAGCCTAAGTGTCCCTCGCTTTCTCTTGCGTTTCCCCCCTTTTTGGCTC